>JAYWMT010000203.1:0-117164 GCA_039090855.1 Macrothele yani | reverse complement strand
ACCTAAGGGAGATTTAGCTCACGAATGACAACACCTACTATAGTGTAGTCTTGAGGAAGGGTAGGGATGCTACCTGGAAATTTGACTGTAAGTAATATCCTTTTATTCTCAAGTAAATCCTAATAATTTAGTGAAATTTATAATACATCAAGTCTAGAAATAGCCATGATATCAAGTTATTACCTGTTCAGAGGGAACCCTGAGCTAAACTACATTTTTGTAATTTTCGAATACACAAAAAGAAACAAAATAAGAAAGTACTGATATTATGATTGTAAACATCACAATAGAGTATTACAATAATTAAGCACAAAAAAGACTTGTTTTTGGCATTGACTTTGAGATCAACGCGCATCTGAAAAAAATTTATAAAAACACAATTTACTGTAAAAACTATAATACTTATGAGTTTATTGTTATAATTAAAAGTGTAAACCAAGATCTACAGGATTATGGCAAGTAGGATGTCAAGGCCCTTTTTCCAAGTGCCCCTGTACCGGAAGCAATTGAAATCCTCAATAAAAATTAAAGCAGGACAAAAATTTTAATAACACACAATTTCAAGAATTAAAAGCAGTTTTATTATACATTTATGAAAGCAATATTTTCAAATTTGAAGAGAACATTACAAACAAAGTTATGGAAGCCCAATGGGCTCCCCTCTGTCAAATCTATTTGCATAAGTGATTATGAGCAATATTGAGGAACAAATAATCTGTACAATAGAAGAAACTCCTTTAGTTTACTGTAGATATGTGAATGATATTTTTATTTTGCCACGAATGAGTATTTGTGAACTTGAATCATTAAATCAGCAATTTGGTAATATCTATGTAACTATTAAGTTGACAATAGAACATGAGGAGGAGAATACTTTGCTTTTCCTTGATGTTAAATTTATCCAGCAAAGAGACCATCTACAATACAGAGTACATAGAAAACAGTTATTTATTCCTGTTCTGATTCCATATAATTCAACACATCCATACACACAGAAATGCAGAAATCCATACACACGTATTAAAACTTTAATCAAAAGAGCAATTACACACTCCTCAAAAGAAGAATTCTTTACAGCCATTATATGAAAAAGTGGACAAACAGGGAAAAATTAAATTGTATCATATTATTATTCATGATACATCAAATTGAAGGTATGAGTACTACATAGAATTTGAATTCACAACAAAAAATGCTATATAAATAATTGTCTCCTTGCGTTTCAGTCTTAAACATCGAGAACAAAAGGTAGAATTTACATTTAGTAATTAGACAATTCTAATACCAGTTCTGGAAATGTTTTGACAACTGTTTTTCACTTGTAGTTGTATTTGTTAGATGTAGCAAAGTCTAAACCACTTTGTAACAGCATATTTTACACTTAAAAATAATTGAAAATTTAAAAACATTTTTTTATAGTCTGCTGACTGTCACACCCGTTGCTGAAATGGCCATAAAGATAATTTATACTAACATACCCTTTGTGTAGAAATTTAAAACTTTGTGAAAGTTTGACTGTCAGCAGTCTGAACAAGTGTAGAAAAAATTAATTCTTGGACCTCAACTAAGGTGTGACGTGTGTGACATTATTGAAAGTGTCACTTAGGTGTCACACTTTGGTACTGAGGTGTTGCCTGACATTGCCACAACTCTGTTTAATGAAAAAGAAAAGACTTCACACTGTATATCAGATAGCACAAAGAAAAAAATAAGATTTTTATGCCATAACGATTTTATGCCGTAAGTGGACAGGTACCAGGAAATATGTGAAATCAATATAGGACTCACTATCAGGGAGGCACAATTTAATACAAAAAAGACACATGCTTATGACTAAAAGTGATGCTTTCACACAGTTCAAAAATGAAAATTTGAACATTTAAATTCAAAAAACTAAATTTTACGACTTGTGTCCTGAATATGTGACATATTTTCCAAACACCACGGAATTATGTGCTTGCAAATATCATGCAAATTTACATTTTTTAATACAATCCTTGGCCAGCAAAATTCCATTTCCCCAAAGTTTCCTTCAAATGAAATAGAACTTTTGAGTGTTTTGTGCTGCAGTATTCAAAATGAGAACTGCATGATTTGATATTGCAGACTGTAAAAGTGATGTTTGCATGTGTGTTGAAGATATACATATAGACACATTTGTAACATGGAAAGATATAGATGGTTTCGAAAAAGTGGTTGAGATTGATGGTTCTGTTTGAAGAACTGTACTTCATAATCAGTTACTTTATTATAAAATTCATTCTTTTGTAAGAACAGTTCAGTCACCAAATGAAGGTCTGCTTCAAAATGATTCTGCTGAAAATTACAGTACTATCTCCCAAGATGAAATCCAGAGTGGACACTGGAGTCACCAGCAGATAACTACTGTATATTTACCAGTTGTGCATGAAATATTAAGCATACTGTAGATGTAATAAGTGATGGGCTCAACCATGACAAAAATGTTGTTTGGGCCTTCTTAAAAATTACTATAGCTACATTAAACTTGATTAAAGGCCGAATTTCCAGAAATAGAAAAGTTAAAAAAAAATTCTGATAGAAGTGCAGCTCAATTTAAAAACCAATTCACTCTGTTAAATCTTTATTTGAAGCAGGACTTTGATGTCACTGGAGTGTGGAACACTGAAATGCAAAGTAGGGACAGTGAAATCTAAGGTGATGATTGTCAATTCTGCAGGATATTTTCTCATGAGTAAATAAACACATTATAGGAGTTTATTCTTTTCAAAAAAAAAAAAAAAAAACTAACCGTCGATTCCGACAGGTTTCGTCTAGTCTCTTTTTCTAACCATTTCTTCATTATCAAGCAATGAGGATAAATTAGGTATACGATTGGACGAAAATTTCTATTTTCATCTGACTTATTTTTGCAAAGAGCCTTGCCTGGCTAATGTTCTGGCAACATCAAATAAAATATTTAAAACTTTAGTATTAAATTCTTTATCATGTTCTTCTTGAAAATTACACTAGCCCTTTTATTTTTGTCTAAAAGAATAATGACGTGTTTATCTTTTTGTGAAAAATGGCAACAATCCACTAGTGCAGCTTTGTGAGCTTTAAAAGAGAAGTGCTGGGATATTTTTCTTAATTTATATTTACCCACACTCTTCATTTTGTGTCATTGCCTTACACCTGTTTCATTCCAATTACAATCTAATTTCTCCTTTCTGGACTTTCAGGGAAAAGAAAACAAACTCAAAGCAATAAGCAGTATCTTTAACAATGCTTTACTCTATATCAGGATATTGTTTATACCATGGAGGAGAGAAGCGTCTCAAATTATCTGAGAGCATCTGCTGCCTCAGGAAACCTGTTGGGGTTAGGGGAAGATAACAAAATTGTAAAATATAAAGAATTTCTCGTCCTATCGGGAGATTTTTTGCATTTACAAGCTACAATTGCACACATTATCTGAGGGCATTTGGCTTCTCAGCAAACCTTTGGGGAGGGGCTAATACCAAAAGTGTAAAATATGAAGAATTCCTCCTCTGATTGGGAAATTTTCAGCATTTACCAGCTACAACTCAACAAACTATCTGAGGTGTACCTACTCAGAAAACCTGTCGGGGGTGGGTGGGGGGGATAGTATAAAAAGTTTATAATATGGCACATGCGCTCAGATAATGTGTCGAGTTGTAGCTGGTAAATACTGAAAATCTCCCGATCAGACCATAAATCCTTCATATTTTACACTTTTGGTAATACCCCCCCCCCCGGGACAGGTTTCCAGAGTCTGCACATGCAATCAGAAAATTTGTTAAATTGTAGCTGGTAAATGGTGAAAATCTCCCGATTGGGAGAGAATTTTTTCATATTTTACACTTTTGGTATTAACCATATTCATATTTTACACTTTGGTATTAACCCCCGACAGGTTTGCTGAGTAGGCACATGCCCTCAGATAATGTGTATAGTTGTAGCTTGTAGATGCTGAAAATCTCCCGATCGGACGAGAAATCCTTCATACTATGCACTTTTGGTATCCCCCCCCACACACACACAGGTTTCCAGATTAGGCTCATGCCCGCGGATAATGTGTCAAGTTGTAGCTTGGAAATGCTGAAAATCTCCCGATCGGACGAGAAATTCTTAATATTTTACACTTTTGTTATTATGCCCCCCTCCCCGAGAGTTTTGCTGAGTAGGTACATGCGCTCAGATAATGTGTGTCAAATTGTAACTTGTGAATGCTTAAAATCTCCCGATCGGACGAGAATTTTTTCATATTTTACAATTTCTGTATTAACCCCCCCCCCCCAACACGTTTGCTGAGTAGGCACATGCCCTCAGATAATGGGTCAAGTTGTAGCTTGTTAATGCGGAAAATCCCCGATAGGGCGAGAAATTTTTCATATTTTACACTTTTTGTGTTAACCCCCCCCCTCCCACACACACACACACAGGTTTCCAGAGTAGGCACATGCGCTCAGATACTGGGTTGAGTTGTAGCTTGTAAATGCTGAAAATCTCCCGATCGGACGAGAATTTGTTTACATTTTACAATTTTGGCATTAACCCCCCCCCCCCCGGCAGGTTTCCAGAGTAGGCATATGCGTTTAGATAATGTGTGGAGTTGTAGCTTGTAAATGCTGAATACCTCCCGATCGGACGAGAATTTTTTTTATATTTTACACTTTTGGTATTACCCCCCCCCGATAGTTTGTTGAGATGCAGATCAAACATTTATGATAAAGAATTACATTAATTATCGCAATTAAGAAAAGACGAAATTACGGAAACTTTATGTTACTTAGATTACCAACATCTCGGGGTTGCCGCGGGTAGCCTAGTGGGCAACGTTCGTGACTGCCGCGGGAAGGACCTCAGGTTCGATCCCAGCAGGTACGAACGCTCGATCCACAAAATATCCGCCGAGGTCAGATGGGCACGTTAAGCCGTCGGACCCCGGGTACTCCCCCCCCCGGTAATAAATAAGGGCTTCTTCCTCCCCCTTTCTACTTTGCTTCCATGTCACTTTCCTATCGGGCACTCTAGCCCAGATCTCCTAGCTTCCTATTTCTAAGGGTTGTTTAAGACCTGGGGTCAAACACTCCCTACTTAAAATCCTCTACATATGATCATGATCCTCTGATGGGGGGGGGTCGTGTGCACGAAGCGGTCAAAAACGTAATTTTTATACGGCCCCTTAAAATGTTTGTGGCCAGTTTTCCTACACCCAACTTGAGTTGATACGGAATTGTTATGAATGTGATATCGATAGAACAAAAGCTGTTAAAAGGTCTAGGCCTCTGGCCTGTGAAATTACTATCAAAAACGTAATTTTTATACGGCCCCTTAAAATGTTTGTGGCCAGTTCTCCTACACCCAACTTGAGTTGATACGGAATTGTTATGAATGTGATATCGAAAGAACAAAAGCTGTTAAAAAGGTCTAGGCCTCTGGCCTGTGAAATTACTATCAAAAACGTAATTTTTATACGGCCCCTTAAAATGTTTGTGGCCAGTTCTCCTACACCCAACTTGAGTTGATACGGAATTGTTATGAATGTGATATCGATAGAACAAAAGCTGTTAAAAAGGTCTAGGCCTCTGGCCTGTGAAATTACTATCAAAAACGTAATTTTTATACGGCCCCTTAAAATGTTTGTGGCCAGTTCTCCTACACCCAACTTGAGTTGATACGGAATTGTTATGAATGTGATATCGATAGAACAAAAGCTGTTAAAAAGGTCTAGGCCTCGGGCCTGTGAAATAACATTTAGTGCCAAAGTAAAAGCGCAATGCTACTAACTTTATTTGAATCATAAACGTTGCGAAAATGACGTTGGTTGAGTAAAAACTATTTAAAAGGCCTAGGCCTAGCGTAATGAATGAATATTTCGTGCCTAAGTAAAAGCGGAATGTTATTAACATCAAATTTTGAAGAAGACAATCCGATCTTTCATGAGTTGTTAACTTCACTTGATAAGTAATAGTTGTGAATATGACATTAGTTGAATAAAAACTATTAAATAGGCCACGACCTAGGCCCCGTGAGAAAATTTTTGGTGAAAAATTAAAGGCGGGATATTATTAACTTGAGTTGATACGTAATTGTTATGAATGTGACATCGATAGAAGAAAAACTGTTAAAAAGGCCTAGGCCCTGTGAAATAATATTTAGTGCTTAAGTAAAAGCGCAATATTATTACCTTGAGTTGATACGTAAACTTTATGAATATGACATCGGTAGAAAAAAGACTGTCAAAAGGTCCTACGAATGAGGCATAGTAATTTAGTGCCTAATTAAGTAAGAGAGAAATATAAGTAAAAGTGAAGCGTTACAAAAAAATCGCTCCTTGTCGTCCTTTTCCGAACATAGTATGAGTTCTGGTGTAATTGCTTTGTTTCGTTGAAACCTAGGAAATGTGTTATATAATCATGAATATGATGTAATCCATATTCATAATTATGTACTATGCAATCCCGATCCAGGACGACGAAATTTTCAAGTTTTCGGATATTTTTTTGGATTTTTTTTTTTGGGATTGGAGGTTTAACGACCACCGTGAGCAACTCAATGGGCTATAAGCAGTCGCCCGTCCCTAATTTAGGGTCACTGGTTCCAGGGAAGGGAGAGAGCCAGTGCCGTAAGACAAACACAACATCCATGCCTGACCGGGATTCGAACCCGGACCCCGTTCGGACGAATGATCAGAGGCCAGCGCCTTAGACCACTGCGCCACCGGGGCGGCTCGGATATTTTTCTTGTCATATTTACACCAAAAAACGGATTTCATCTTCAAAATTTGTGCTTTGTAATTTTTTTTTAATTCAATTGTCGTTTGTCTTACAGAGAACATTCTCTCCATTTAATTCCCCTCACAGCGCCAAGAAACTGCAATTTTTGTACCGCCCCTAAAGATTTGTGCCCAAAAGTCCGTTGCCCAAATGTCCTAAACTTGTTTTAAACTTTTATACGTAATTCTGCGCTAATTCTGATATTCTGCTGTAGTTTTTACGGCTTTTTTAATTGAATTATGTGTAATTCTTTTATACGTTTTTTTGCGGTTAGTTAAATTTTGAATTCAGATTATCAAAAATACACTGTTCTTTTATACCTAATATGGTATGTTACAACTTTGAAAGAAACGAGACAGCATTTTTTTTCACCCTTGAAATGGATGAAGCTACTAAAGATTTACTAAGTAACGTTCACAATTCACTATTTTCTCCGAATTCAAAAAAATTGAACCTCACTCACTGCGAGAACGATGAGCTCACAAACAACGCTGTGATAAAATCACGAATAGCAGGCAGCTGCCAATTCGCAACAGCAGATAACGAGTAACAGCTACAGGAGCAGAATTCACTCGGTAACAGTTAAGACGGAGCTGTGAGAAATCACGAAGAGCATGATGGGTAGCAATGACAGAGTGAAGAACGTTTAGTGGACGATCACTGTTACTCACGGTTTTCAGTAGCAGGCGCTACCTGTGACTTTTCGGTAACCGTGATCAAATCACAGGTAGTGAAATAACGCTCATCTCTAGTTACTATTGAAAATATCTCATAACATTGTACTGACAAAAGAAATGGTTGTTCAGAAAAAATTTAATATCTAACCCCAACTGTAGCTATTATAAATTGGAAGAGTCACGTGAGCATTTGTTTGTTGATTGTACTTTTGTAAAATATATTTAGGAATGGCTTCAAAATTTTTTAAATTGTAGTCAGAAATTTACCCCATATCACATTTTGTACCATGTACACTGAAATTGCTCAGACTCTAAAAACATTGCAATTCAAGATCTTTTGGCAATTACTAAATATAATAGTTTGAAAAATATAAATGCTTTATCTTTTGAACAGAAAGCTAAAAATACAGAACAAATTAAATTATCCAGATATATGGTTCTTTAACAACATTTAAAAAATGGAAATCACTGGCTCCAGTACTGTATAAGAAGGGAAATAAGGTGTTAAATAAAATTATTGAATAATATTTTAAAAACCTCAATATTACAAGATAATTCACCATTGTTATATTTTATTTGGCATAGTAGAACGTTTTAAATACAAATTAAGATAATTTGGGAAATCGTTTTTGTGTCAACTTTTAGTTGAAAAAATAAAGTATATATATTAATTCTAGAAGCTTTATTTTCCGATTGGTTGTTTCTTAATTTAAAAGTTTTTAATTATTTACTGAAGAGTTTTTGGGGAAAAACTTGGCTTAAATGTTTTTTAAAAAATAACACAATGTTATTTTTTGTTAAAGACATAAAAATCGGATCCATTTGCATGGTTCTCAAGTATCTGTTTTTCCTGTGCTATTGTTTTACACCGTTTTCCTGTTTCTCTGGAATTAACAATTTTGTTTACATTTATTCTTTTTTTAAGAAATACCTTTTATATGGACCTCTTACTAAGTATACGTAGAGTATCCCGAAAGGTATTCCTAAATAAATTGTATACTTCCTGTTACAAGCGGAAACTCCTGTGCAGGCTCCTACCCTCTTAGTTGTTTGATGAGAAATGTTCATCCAAAATTAAGTATACTAAAAGCGTGAGAGGTACTTTTTTAAATGAAAATTAATCAGGTAAAAGACTCATAGCATCCTAAACAATTCTTCAACAGTCCCTCATGCGTCGGCCTTTTGTAAGAGTCTGACATGAGGTATAAATTAAAGGAACAGAATTAGCTTCCAGGGGTCTCAAATGCTGTGTATTACTAGCTTCCGAGGGGAAACGAACTTCAAAAATATTCGATGAAGGTTGTTGATACACTTTCCAGAGAAAGGGATAAAATTTCCGCATGTGTTTCACGAAGTTTCTGGCAATTTATTTTAAAACATGATTATAATTTTTGAATCCATAATTCATATCAGTTTCCAACTGGTGTGTTTCACCAAATTAAAAAATAGTAGAGTAATAATTTATATAATCCTTCCAAAAGACCTGCAGCGTACAAAAGATGTTTACGCACAGAGGCTTGGAAGCTTTTCTTCATGTTTTGGGCAATCTTATTCAAAAAATGATTGGAAATTTAAATCCATAGGAGGAAATAGTTTCCAACTAGTATTTTTCAGCAAATTAAAAGAAATGTGAGGCAATAAAAATATTTTATCTTTCCAAAGGGTAGGAACACACATACATAGCTGTTTACCCAGAGAGCCTTGGCGGCTTTAATCACGTTTAGGGCAATGTTATTCAAAAAATGTGATTACAAAATTAAATTCATGGGAGAAAAGTATTTCCAACTAGAGCTTTCAGCAAATTAAAAAGAATGTGAGGCAATAAATATGTTTCATCTTTCCGCAGTGGAAGAACAGCATGTCGCTTTTTACAGGGGTAATTGTCGAGGAAGTGTATTTGCATTTTTAGTGCTCCCAAGCACAATTTTGAAATTCCGATGTCTCGAAACACACAGTTTTGATATTTTCAGTATCCCGTGTTCGAAAACCTTAATTGCAAACAATCCTTAGGCCCCAAATATGACTTCGTTATAGAAAATGGGACGTAATCCTTTCATTAGGAGAAGGATTCCTAAAAACTTGTTGATAAACGTGCAAACCTATGCTTATTATAGCAACGGAAAGCTCTCTGGTTAGCATCAGCTTTCGTTTTCTTCCTTGTGAGAGTTCACTACTACAGAGTTCCAAGTTACATTATCTACCAACAAGTAATTGTACACCTGTGATAGCAAAGGAAAACGAAATTTATTCACCTTCAATAGTTGATGGAGCCTCCACGAGCGGCGATTACATTTGCGACCCTCCGGGGCATAGTCTCAACCAGGCGTTGTACGACGGCTAGCGGTATTTTCTTACACTCGGCTTGGAGAAGACAGGTCAGTTCTTTCACTGATTTCGGACGGTGGAGGCACCCCTAAGTCGATGGTCCAACTCGTCCCAGAGGTGCTCGATAGGGTTAAGGTTCGGGCTCTGCGCAGGCCAGTCCATTCGATTAACCCCATTGTCACAATACCAAGCCATGGTGGACCTCGCAACAAGACAGGTGGCAATGTCATTCTCAAAGTAACATGGGTCCACCCTGTAAAACTGCCAAAACGTAGGAAGCACATGGTCATCCAAAATGGTGCAGTAGGTCTCGGCGTTGAGTCCACCAGGAATTGCGACCAAGGGTCCCGTGCCATACCAGGAGAAACACCCCATAGCATATTTCCACCGCCGCCAAACTTCACAGTTGGCACAGTACTTTCCGGCAGGTGGCGTTTTCCAGGCAGACGCCAAACCCAGACCCTGCCTTCTGGACGGTAGAGGGTGAACCTTGATTCGTCGCTCCAGAGAACCAGTTTCCACTGTTCAACGGTCCACTGTCGACGTTCTTTGCACCACGTTAGCCCAGCAGCGTTATTGGACTTGGTGATCAAAGGCTTGTGGGCGGCAGCACGTCCATGATAACCGAGCAGATGGGCTTCCGTACGGATGGTATTCATTGAAAGAACACTCCCGGATACCTGTTGAAACTCTTTGAAGATATGGTCCATTGATTTGGTGCGGTTCTTCTGAATTTCTCTGGCCAGCACCCGTCGGTCTCTAACTGCCAGTTTTTTGGGTCTGCCGGGTCGGGGCACATTCCGACCGTCACCTCTTATCTTCCACTTGCCAATCACGTAGGCCACTGTCGATTTTGGGTACTTCAACTCGCTGGATTAGTCACGTATGGATCGGCCATTTCTGCGATACCCGACGATTACACCTTTCTCGAAATCAGAGATCTCCGAACTGCGTGGCATCTTGCATGCGACTGGTTGCCTTGTTGTTTCCCACACGATATTTAACGGCGGCGGCCGTGACGTGTATCAGGACCGCAGATATCGTCGATTGCAGGGGTGTCCAATTACTTGTTGGTAGATAGTGTATATTATGTACGCCTATCTAAAGGCGAAATCACATCCAAAAACTTTAGTACATCTAGAAACAGGAAAAATTATAATTGATTATAAATAATTTATTTTATTGATACATTACTGTAAATTTTATATTATTAGATTACAAAAAAATACCAGATTAAGGATATAGAACAGATTGAATGTTTAAATTTGCTATATTGTTAAATGCAACATAATTATTTAGATGCCATGTATTGCGTGTCTACCTTAAAATGAAAACTGAAAAATTCGTGATAATTAGATATCTAAGTTTTAAAGGTTAAACTTAAACTAAGTTTTACAAAAAATTACGTATGTTAAAAACAAAATGACAGAAAACAAGTATAGCGAATTATTCATTCTTACTTTGAACTGATAGAAGGCAAACAAATAACACAATTCTTGTGTATGTTTATAAAAACATATAAAATTGGCTGCCAATGGAGAGTTTAAAAATTATTTGTATGCGTGTGATATTATTTTTTGAATTTATGTTATTGCATTCCTTTTATCTGTTAGTGATACACCGAAATAACGATTACCAAAATTTCATTAAATATTAACTTCGCAAAATCATTGTTCTAACAGAAAAGAAAAATGTAAATGTCCATGTTTGTCGTTGTTTCAAGAAAACAGTTGAAGAGGAATTTTAGAAAAGATACATTTGTTAAAATTGCTAAAATTTTGAAGGCAAATACAGAGTAAGCGATCACAGCAGTTAAATTTTAAATCTTTGTTATGAAACAGCAGTTTGATCAACTGAAGCTTTAGTGCATATTGGAAAAAAAGTTTTGAAGTCGAATATTTCGAAACCCTGGTAAAAATAGCTCAACGTCACGTTGACAAACGCTTGTACACCAGCAATTTGGGACACGTAAAGAACAGGTAAAAACATTTCTAGAATTATTCACGGAAGGTTTTCCAAATCTGAATGCTTCAGTCTGAGATTCAATGGCAAGTGTAAGTATAACTTAAGCTCACACAGGACAAATACATTGTTTGACAATCTACATGAAGGTATAATTCCAATGTAATGAAAAGCAATATAACACTTGGAAGTTTGAATAATGGAGGATCAAAGCATTAGTAAATCATAGTGGTTTCTATAAGAGCATCGAATATAAGATATAATTTTAAGTGCGACAACTACAAAACGGAAATTTCTCATTCGAAACGCAGTCATCAAGACAAAAATTCTATTTCAGGAACAGATTCAAAACGCAAAAACGCACTGAAAGATGCACATTCCCCCTTTTTTTTTTTTTTTTTTGGTCGCATTTTGTGAAGTTTTGGAACTGAGTTTTAAGAGTTTTCATTTTCACATATCGAACAGGTTACCTTGCCTGACTACTTATCTGCCGCATATAATAATGAAATGCATTTCTTCCTTGCAGCGAAAGAGTTTTAAGGAATTGTTCATACCTTCGTGTAAGCCTTGGAGAAATTATGGACTGTGTAAATTATTTATATAAACTCTGGCATACTTCGATAGACTTCTCTTGTTGGTAGATTGTAAAACTCGCTGCAGTACCATTAAGAGCATTTTGAAACCACGCAAATATTTTTAAACGTTTATGAATTATTACGGTGAATTTCACCTGTAGGACTTTTATTTCACTTCGGGGGAAGAATTTATGTTAATGCACTCAGCGCTACTTCTCTTCTTTACAACGTTATCGGAATTGGGATTACAGTATTAACTGTCAGCGGTAAAATAAAACGAATTTGAATGAAAACATGTCAAAGCCTTCAAAATTTCAACGATTTGTGCTGAAGAATTCAAAGTGGGCAATCAATCTAATTGTGTGTCAGTGAATCCCTAAAGCCTGAAGTGAACATTAGTGATGAGACATTAACTGCTACATCGCGCGAATTGTCTTGGGTAACAGCTAGAAATTGTTCAAGATTTATGAAACCTTCGATGAATAATAAACAAAAGGCACGTTCCGCAAAAAAATACTTAAGGAATTTGTAGCAAAGCTGACTGTTTTGCCAGCTCATGTCAAAGGAGTAATAACGGCTGTTCCAGTAAGTTACTAGAAAACATAAAACAAGCAAGCAAATAAAGGATTTGATCTCTGACTACATAAAACAATTAACCAAGTGGACAGAATATTACCTTAATCACGAAGAGTTTCTTAAGAAAGAATGAGAACACCTGACCCATATCAACTGTAATAGGGTCAAATACACTGGCAATAATTACCTTTAGCTAATGTCGTTCTTGAAAGAATTAGGAACGACTGAAAAAACTGGAGGAGTCCACCTTATTGTGCTTCCATTGCACCAGCTATCATATTAAAAACTTCACATGACAAGTCGAAAAGAATGTGATTACACATCACAATACCCGTCATGCTTTTCTCTGAAACCATCGCAAACAGGAAGCTTTTTCTTAAGTGAAATGATGATCCGGTTACATGGGGGTGTTTGTCGTTCCGTAGGCTGAACCTTGTTTCAAAACAAAGACATCACATAAATGAAATTTCTGTCAATCTGGCTCTGGTGAATTACCTTCCTCTAAAGCAGAGAATATAATTGTGGTTGTATTAACTACGCTTGGAATGGGAGCCTAGAATAGTTACCTTATATCAAAGATATAGTCATTGTGTACAAAAGCATAGCAGGGAAGCACTCAGCACTTCAGAATATCCTGAAATCAAGAATGAATTCCTTTCATAGTAATTTCCTGGTCATTATGCCTTTAGCACTAAATAACTAGAAGTGGCATGATATTCACAACAGTGCTACGTAAATAGTTGCAGGAAATACTATATTGACCATTACTGTAGTTTAGCAGTAAAAGATTAAACTGATTCCTGAATTCTCCGATATCCTGTAGTAGATTCACTGACCGGTAACAGTGGGAATACTGATTTCATATATGGTAGTACAGAAGCATTTATTATCATGTGGGTCCTGCTTTTAATTTAAAGAAACTCGTTTAAAGGTGTGCTAACTTTCAATAATTTAAAACATTGAAATAAGGATAATTTGAAGAAATTATGCAAAGACCTTGGGAAAAATAGACTGCAAACGCAATGCAAGCTCTTCGGAGGCAAGGAGCAGCAATACAGATAGCAGCGCCTTCTGTAAGAGCGAGGAGTTGATGGGAAATTATTGGAAAGTTACATACAATGTTTGATTCAACGCATAATGTATCGCATAAATAGCGCAGGAGGAATATTCTGGTGCGAATACAAACCAACAAATTTCAGGATCAATATTTAATTAGTAAGTTCTCAATTTCGATGAAAATCAGCTGTGAAATAGAAAATACGCAGCTACATACAACGAACACCCGATACCTAAAGTTGTAGCAATGCGAATTTAAATATACCGCATTATCGTTCCTTTATATTATCCTTAATCTCCCCGATTTTGTTCCTCAGATTGTTTTATTGAAACATATTTTTACCACATGAGCTCATGCATAATAAGTACCACATAAAATAAAAAAGGACGTCTACAGATATCGTGTTTACAAAACTATCACGGCTTTCCTTCAGACATGCGGAGTCAGTTATATCTATTATTAATTGCAGTGCCGTATTCACACTCAATAAACTAACTTTAAAAGCTACTGATACATATAATTTGAAAGAATAGCAACGCACTTTATCTCACCTAATTTTCTGACCAAGCACTACTATGGCTCAATAAACACTGCATATTCTTATGAAGCAAATGAACAATTAATAAGAACATGCATTGTTTATACTGTGCTGAACATTAATACATCATACATGCATACAAAAATCCATTTCTTACCTTAATTATTTCTTTGACTACCGACCTGTGTGAACTGTCTAGTTTATTTTGTTTTTGTTTTTTTGCTAAGAAAAGTAGACTATATAAACATTTTTTCAAATTATCTTGTAAAAGATCAAAAAGGAGAACATATCACAGGATAGACCTTGAAATAGTGGCAAACAAGCTTTGTTTTTATTCCTGCAATTATGATTTAGTCAAATGCTAGTTGCTAAAATTTCAGGTTGTTCGAGATTTGTGTTTCAGTTCATTCTCAATAGAAAAACCATTTGCTTATTTTACGGGTGGAAAGTTTCGCGAAATGAGAGAATTATGGAAATTAATAAGTGATACCTCTGTTCTTAAAAATAGTGTTCAGGATGATAAATTACAGACCTTGAAAGAAACCCTACAAAATTGGAAACAAAGTTGCAATCTACTCTATTGAGCAATATTTTGCTAGAAAAATCCCAAATAAAATTAGGAACTCATTTTGAAAGTTACTATTGAAAATATCTCATAACATTGTACTGACAAAAGAAATGGTTGTTCAGAAAAAAATTTAATATCTAACCCCAACTGTAGCTATTATAAATTGGAAGAGTCACGTGAGCATTTGTTTGTTGATTGTACTTTTGTAAAATATATTTAGGAATGGCTTCAAAATTTTTTAAATTGTAGTCAGAAATTTACCCCATATCACATTTTGTACCATGTACACTGAAATTGCTCAGACTCTAAAAACATTGCAATTCAAGATCTTTTGGCAATTACTAAATATAATAGTTTGAAAAATATAAATGCTTTATCTTTTGAACAGAAAGCTAAAAATACAGAACAAATTAAATTATCCAGATATATGGTTCTTTAACAACATTTAAAAAATGGAAATCACTGGCTCCAGTACTGTATAAGAAGGGAAATAAGGTGTTAAATAAAATTATTGAATAATATTTTAAAAACCTCAATATTACAAGATAATTCACCATTGTTATATTTTATTTGGCATAGTAGAACGTTTTAAATACAAATTAAGATAATTTGGGAAATCGTTTTTGTGTCAACTTTTAGTTGAAAAAATAAAGTATATATATTAATTCTAGAAGCTTTATTTTCCGATTGGTTGTTTCTTATTTTAAAAGTTTTTAATTATTTACTGAAGAGTTTTTGGGGAAAAACTTGGCTTAAATGTTTTTTAAGAAATAACACAATGTTATTATTTGTTAAAGACATAAAAATCGGATCCATTTGCATGGTTCTCAAGTATCTGTTTTTCCTGTGCTATTGTTTTACACCGTTTTCCTGTTTCTCTGGAATTAACAATTTTGTTTACATTTATTCTTTTTTTAAGAAATACCTTTTATATGGACCTCTTACTAAGTATACGTAGAGTATCCCGAAAGGTATTCCTAAATAAATTGTATACTTCCTGTTACAAGCGGAAACTCCTGTGCAGGCTCCTACCCTCTTAGTTGTTTGATGAGAAATGTTCATCCAAAATTAAGTATACTAAAAGCGTGAGAGGTACTTTTTTAAATGAAAATTAATCAGGTAAAAGACTCATAGCATCCTAAACAATTCTTCAACAGTCCCTCATGCGTCGGCCTTTTGTAAGAGTCTGACATGAGGTATAAATTAAAGGAACAGAATTAGCTTCCAGGGGTCTCAAATGCTGTGTATTTCTAGCTTCCGAGGGGAAACGAACTTCAAAAATATTCGATGAAGGTTGTTGATACACTTTCCAGAGAAAGGGATAAAATTTCCGCATGTGTTTCACGAAGTTTCTGGCAATTTATTTTAAAACATGATTATAATTTTTGAATCCATAATTCATATCAGTTTCCAACTGGTGTGTTTCACCAAATTAAAAAATAGTAGAGTAATAATTTATATAATCCTTCCAAAAGACCTGCAGCGTACAAAAGATGTTTACGCACAGAGGCTTGGAAGCTTTTCTTCATGTTTTGGGCAATCTTATTCAAAAAATGATTGGAAATTTAAATCCATAGGAGGAAATAGTTTCCAACTAGTATTTTTCAGCAAATTAAAAGAAATGTGAGGCAATAAAAATATTTTATCTTTCCAAAGGGTAGGAACACACATACATAGCTGTTTACCCAGAGAGCCTTGGCGGCTTTAATCACGTTTAGGGCAATGTTATTCAAAAAATGTGATTACAAAATTAAATTCATGGGAGAAAAGTATTTCCAACTAGAGCTTTCAGCAAATTAAAAAGAATGTGAGGCAATAAATATATTTCATCTTTCCGCAGTGGAAGAACAGCATGTCGCTTTTTACAGGGGTAATTGTCGAGGAAGTGTATTTGCATTTTTAGTGCTCCCAAGCACAATTTTGAAATTCCGATGTCTCGAAACACACAGTTTTGATATTTTCAGTATCCCGTGTTCGAAAACCTTAATTGCAAACAATCCTTAGGCCCCAAATATGACTTCGTTATAGAAAATGGGACGTAATCCTTTCATTAGGAGAAGGATTCCTAAAAACTTGTTGATAAACGTGCAAACCTATGCTTATTATAGCAACGGAAAGCTCTCTGGTTAGCATCAGCTTTCGTTTTCTTCCTTGTGAGAGTTCACTACTACAGAGTTCCAAGTTACATTATCTACCAACAAGTAATTGTACACCTGTGATAGCAAAGGAAAACGAAATTTATTCACCTTCAATAGTTGATGGAGCCTCCACGAGCGGCGATTACATTTGCGACCCTCCGGGGCATAGTCTCAACCAGGCGTTGTACGACGGCTAGCGGTATTTTCTTACACTCGGCTTGGAGAAGACAGGTCAGTTCTTTCACTGATTTCGGACGGTGGAGGCACCCCTTAAGTCGATGGTCCAACTCGTCCCAGAGGTGCTCGATAGGGTTAAGGTTCGGGCTCTGCGCAGGCCAGTCCATTCGATTAACCCCATTGTCACAATACCAAGCCATGGTGGACCTCGCAACAAGACAGGTGGCAATGTCATTCTCAAAGTAACATGGGTCCACCCTGTAAAACTGCCAAAACGTAGGAAGCACATGGTCATCCAAAATGGTGCAGTAGGTCTCGGCGTTGAGTCCACCAGGAATTGCGACCAAGGGTCCCGTGCCATACCAGGAGAAACACCCCATAGCATATTTCCACCGCCGCCAAACTTCACAGTTGGCACAGTACTTTCCGGCAGGTGGCGTTTTCCAGGCAGACGCCAAACCCAGACCCTGCCTTCTGGACGGTAGAGGGTGAACCTTGATTCGTCGCTCCAGAGAACCAGTTTCCACTGTTCAACGGTCCACTGTCGACGTTCTTTGCACCACGTTAGCCCAGCAGCGTTATTGGACTTGGTGATCAAAGGCTTGTGGGCGGCAGCACGTCCATGATAACCGAGCAGATGGGCTTCCGTACGGATGGTATTCATTGAAAGAACACTCCCGGATACCTGTTGAAACTCTTTGAAGATATGGTCCATTGATTTGGTGCGGTTCTTCTGAATTTCTCTGGCCAGCACCCGTCGGTCTCTAACTGCCAGTTTTTTGGGTCTGCCGGGTCGGGGCACATTCCGACCGTCACCTCTTATCTTCCACTTGCCAATCACGTAGGCCACTGTCGATTTTGGGTACTTCAACTCGCTGGATTAGTCACGTATGGATCGGCCATTTCTGCGATACCCGACGATTACACCTTTCTCGAAATCAGAGATCTCCGAACTGCGTGGCATCTTGCATGCGACTGGTTGCCTTGTTGTTTCCCACACGATATTTAACGGCGGCGGCCGTGACGTGTATCAGGACCGCAGATATCGTCGATTGCAGGGGTGTCCAATTACTTGTTGGTAGATAGTGTATATTATGTACGCCTATCTAAAGGCGAAATCACATCCAAAAACTTTAGTACATCTAGAAACAGAAAAAATTATAATTGATTATAAATAATTTATTTTATTGATACATTACTGTAAATTTTATATTATTACATTACAAAAAAATACCAGATTAAGGATATAGAACAGATTGAATGTTTAAATTTGCTATATTGTTAAATGCAACATAATTATTTAGATGCCATGTATTGCGTGTCTACCTTAAAATGAAAACTGAAAAATTCGTGATAATTAGATATCTAAGTTTTAAAGGTTAAACTTAAACTAAGTTTTACAAAAAATTACGTATGTTAAAAACAAAATGACAGAAAACAAGTATAGCGAATTATTCATTCTTACTTTGAACTGATAGAAGGCAAACAAATAACACAATTCTTGTGTATGTTTATAAAAACATATAAAATTGGCTGCCAATGGAGAGTTTAAAAATTATTTGTATGCGTGTGATATTATTTTTTGAATTTATGTTATTGCATTCCTTTTATCTGTTAGTGATACACCGAAATAACGATTACCAAAATTTCATTAAATATTAACTTCGCAAAATCATTGTTCTAACAGAAAAGAAAAATGTAAATGTCCATGTTTGTCGTTGTTTCAAGAAAACAGTTGAAGAGGAATTTTAGAAAAGATACATTTGTTAAAATTGCTAAAATTTTGAAGGCAAATACAGAGTAAGCGATCACAGCAGTTAAATTTTAAATCTTTGTTATGAAACAGCAGTTTGATCAACTGAAGCTTTAGTGCATATTGGAAAAAAAGTTTTGAAGTCGAATATTTCGAAACCCTGGTAAAAATAGCTCAACGTCACGTTGACAAACGCTTGTACACCAGCAATTTGGGACACGTAAAGAACAGGTAAAAACATTTCTAGAATTATTCACGGAAGGTTTTCCAAATCTGAATGCTTCAGTCTGAGATTCAATGGCAAGTGTAAGTATAACTTAAGCTCACACAGGACAAATACATTGTTTGACAATCTACATGAAGGTATAATTCCAATGTAATGAAAAGCAATATAACACTTGGAAGTTTGAATAATGGAGGATCAAAGCATTAGTAAATCATAGTGGTTTCTATAAGAGCATCGAATATAAGATATAATTTTAAGTGCGACAACTACAAAACGGAAATTTCTCATTCGGAACGCAGTCATCAAGACAAAAATTCTATTTCAGGAACAGATTCAAAACGCAAAAACGCACTGAAAGATGCACATTCCCTTTTTTTTTTTTTTTTTTTTTTTTTTTGGTCGCATTTTGTGAAGTTTTGGAACTGAGTTTTAAGAGTTTTCATTTTCGCATATCGAACAGGTTACCTTGCCTGACTACTTATCTGCCGCATATAATAATGAAATGCATTTCCTCCTTGCAGCGAAAGAGTTTTAAGGAATTGTTCATACCTTCGTGTAAGCCTTGGAGAAATTATGGACTGTGTAAATTATTTATGTAAACTCTGGCATACTTCGATAGACTTCTCTTGTTGGTAGATTGTAAAACTCGCTGCAGTACCATTAAGAGCATTTTGAAACCACGCAAATATTTTTAAACGTTTATGAATTATTACGGTGAATTTCACCTGTAGGACTTTTATTTCACTTCGGGGGAAGAATTTATGTTAATGCACTCAGCGCTACTTCTCTTCTTTACAACGTTATCGGAATTGGGATTACAGTATTAACTGTCAGCGGTAAAATAAAACGAATTTGAATGAAAACATGTCAAAGCCTTCAAAATTTCAACGATTTGTGCTGAAGAATTCAAAGTGGGCAATCAATCTAATTGTGTGTCAGTGAATCCCTAAAGCCTGAAGTGAACATTAGTGATGAGACATTAACTACTACATCGCGCGAATTGTCTTGGGTAACAGCTAGAAATTGTTCAAGATTTATGAAACCTTCGATGAATAATAAACAAAAGGCACGTTCCGCAAAAAAATACTTAAGGAATTTGTAGCAAAGCTGACTGTTTTGCCAGCTCATGTCAAAGGAGTAATAACGGCTGTTCCAGTAAGTTACTAGAAAACATAAAACAAGCAAGCAAATAAAGGATTTGATCTCTGACTACATAAAACAATTAACCAAGTGGACAGAATATCACCTTAATCACGAAGAGTTTCTTAAGAAAGAATGAGAACACCTGACCCATATCAACTGTAATAGGGTCAAATACACTGGCAATAATTACCTTTAGCTAATGTCGTTCTTGAAAGAATTAGGAACGACTGAAAAAACTGGAGGAGTCCACCTTATTGTGCTTCCATTGCACCAGCTATCATATTAAAAACTTCACATGACAAGTCGAAAAGAATGTGATTACACATCACAATACCCGTCATGCTTTTCTCTGAAACCATCGCAAACAGGAAGCTTTTTCTTAAGTGAAATGATGGTCCGGTTACATGGGGGTGTTTGTCGTTCCGTAGGCTGAACCTTGTTTCAAAACAAAGACATCACATAAATGAAATTTCTGTCAATCTGGCTCTGGTGAATTACCTTCCTCTAAAGCAGAGAATATAATTGTGGTTGTATTAACTACGCTTGGAATGGGAGCCTAGAATAGTTACCTTATATCAAAGATATAGTCATTGTGTACAAAAGCATAGCAGGGAAGCACTCAGCACTTCAGAATATCCTGAAATCAAGAATGAATTCCTTTCATAGTAATTTCCTGGTCATTATGCCTTTAGCACTAAATAACTAGAAGTGGCATGATATTCACAACAGTGCTACGTAAATAGTTGCAGGAAATACTATATTGACCATTACTGTAGTTTAGCAGTAAAAGATTAAACTGATTCCTGAATTCTCCGATATCCTGTAGTAGATTCACTGACCGGTAACAGTGGGAATACTGATTTCATATATGGTAGTACAGAAGCATTTATTATCATGTGGGTCCTGCTTTTAATTTAAAGAAACTCGTTTAAAGGTGTGCTAACTTTCAATAATTTAAAACATTGAAATAAGGATAATTTGAAGAAATTATGCAAAGACCTTGGGAAAAATAGACTGCAAACGCAATGCAAGCTCTTCGGAGGCAAGGAGCAGCAATACAGATAGCAGCGCCTTCTGTAAGAGCGAGGAGTTGATGGGAAATTATTGGAAAGTTACATACAATGTTTGATTCAACGCATAATGTATCGCATAAATAGCGCAGGAGGAATATTCTGGTGCGAATACAAACCAACAAATTTCAGGATCAATATTTAATTAGTAAGTTCTCAATTTCGATGAAAATCAGCTGTGAAATAGAAAATACGCAGCTACATACAACGAACACCCGATACCTAAAGTTGTAGCAATGCGAATTTAAATATACCGCATTATCGTTCCTTTATATTATCCTTAATCTCCCCGATTTTGTTCCTCAGATTGTTTTATTGAAACATATTTTTACCACATGAGCTCATGCATAATAAGTACCACATAAAATAAAAAAGGACGTCTACAGATATCGTGTTTACAAAACTATCACGGCTTTCCTTCAGACATGCGGAGTCAGTTATATCTATTATTAATTGCAGTGCCGTATTCACACTCAATAAACTAACTTTAAAAGCTACTGATACATATAATTTGAAAGAATAGCAACGCACTTTATCTCACCTAATTTTCTGACCAAGCACTACTATGGCTCAATAAACACTGCATATTCTTATGAAGCAAATGAACAATTAATAAGAACATGCATTGTTTATACTGTGCTGAACATTAATACATCATACATGCATACAAAAATCCATTTCTTACCTTAATTATTTCTTTGACTACCGACCTGTGTGAACTGTCTAGTTTATTTTGTTTTTTTTTGCTAAGAAAAGTAGACTATATAAACATTTTTTCAAATTATCTTGTAAAAGATCAAAAAGGAGAACATATCACAGGATAGACCTTGAAATAGTGGCAAACAAGCTTTGTTTTTATTCCTGCAATTATGATTTAGTCAAATGCTAGTTGCTAAAATTTCAGGTTGTTCGAGATTTGTGTTTCAGTTCATTCTCAATAGAAAAACCATTTGCTTATTTTACGGGTGGAAAGTTTCGCGAAATGAGAGAATTATGGAAATTAATAAGTGATACCTCTGTTCTTAAAAATAGTGTTCAGGATGATAAATTACAGACCTTGAAAGAAACCCTACAAAATTGGAAACAAAGTTGCAATCTACTCTATTGAGCAATATTTTGCTAGAAAAATCCCAAATAAAATTAGGAACTCATTTTGAAAGTTACTATTGAAAATATCTCATAACATTGTACTGACAAAAGAAATGGTTGTTCAGAAAAAAATTTAATATCTAACCCCAACTGTAGCTATTATAAATTGGAAGAGTCACGTGAGCATTTGTTTGTTGATTGTACTTTTGTAAAATATATTTAGGAATGGCTTCAAAATTTTTTAAATTGTAGTCAGAAATTTACCCCATATCACATTTTGTACCATGTACACTGAAATTGCTCAGACTCTAAAAACATTGCAATTCAAGATCTTTTGGCAATTACTAAATATAATAGTTTGAAAAATAGAAATGCTTTATCTTTTGAACAGAAAGCTAAAAATACAGAACAAATTAAATTATCCAGATATATGGTTCTTTAACAACATTTAAAAAATGGAAATCACTGGCTCCAGTACTGTATAAGAAGGGAAATAAGGTGTTAAATAAAATTATTGAATAATATTTTAAAAACCTCAATATTACAAGATAATTCACCATTGTTATATTTTATTTGGCATAGTAGAACGTTTTAAATACAAATTAAGATAATTTGGGAAATCGTTTTTGTGTCAACTTTTAGTTGAAAAAATAAAGTATATATATTAATTCTAGAAGCTTTATTTTCCGATTGGTTGTTTCTTATTTTAAAAGTTTTTAATTATTTACTGAAGAGTTTTTGGGGAAAAACTTGGCTTAAATGTTTTTTAAGAAATAACACAATGTTATTATTTGTTAAAGACATAAAAATCGGATCCATTTGCATGGTTCTCAAGTATCTGTTTTTCCTGTGCTATTGTTTTACACCGTTTTCCTGTTTCTCTGGAATTAACAATTTTGTTTACATTTATTCTTTTTTTAAGAAATACCTTTTATATGGACCTCTTACTAAGTATACGTAGAGTATCCCGAAAGGTATTCCTAAATAAATTGTATACTTCCTGTTACAAGCGGAAACTCCTGTGCAGGCTCCTACCCTCTTAGTTGTTTGATGAGAAATGTTCATCCAAAATTAAGTATACTAAAAGCGTGAGAGGTACTTTTTTAAATGAAAATTAATCAGGTAAAAGACTCATAGCATCCTAAACAATTCTTCAACAGTCCCTCATGCGTCGGCCTTTTGTAAGAGTCTGACATGAGGTATAAATTAAAGGAACAGAATTAGCTTCCAGGGGTCTCAAATGCTGTGTATTTCTAGCTTCCGAGGGGAAACGAACTTCAAAAATATTCGATGAAGGTTGTTGATACACTTTCCAGAGAAAGGGATAAAATTTCCGCATGTGTTTCACGAAGTTTCTGGCAATTTATTTTAAAACATGATTATAATTTTTGAATCCATAATTCATATCAGTTTCCAACTGGTGTGTTTCACCAAATTAAAAAATAGTAGAGTAATAATTTATATAATCCTTCCAAAAGACCTGCAGCGTACAAAAGATGTTTACGCACAGAGGCTTGGAAGCTTTTCTTCATGTTTTGGGCAATCTTATTCAAAAAATGATTGGAAATTTAAATCCATAGGAGGAAATAGTTTCCAACTAGTATTTTTCAGCAAATTAAAAGAAATGTGAGGCAATAAAAATATTTTATCTTTCCAAAGGGTAGGAACACACATACATAGCTGTTTACCCAGAGAGCCTTGGCGGCTTTAATCACGTTTAGGGCAATGTTATTCAAAAAATGTGATTACAAAATTAAATTCATGGGAGAAAAGTATTTCCAACTAGAGCTTTCAGCAAATTAAAAAGAATGTGAGGCAATAAATATATTTCATCTTTCCGCAGTGGAAGAACAGCATGTCGCTTTTTACAGGGGTAATTGTCGAGGAAGTGTATTTGCATTTTTAGTGCTCCCAAGCACAATTTTGAAATTCCGATGTCTCGAAACACACAGTTTTGATATTTTCAGTATCCCGTGTTCGAAAACCTTAATTGCAAACAATCCTTAGGCCCCAAATATGACTTCGTTATAGAAAATGGGACGTAATCCTTTCATTAGGAGAAGGATTCCTAAAAACTTGTTGATAAACGTGCAAACCTATGCTTATTATAGCAACGGAAAGCTCTCTGGTTAGCATCAGCTTTCGTTTTCTTCCTTGTGAGAGTTCACTACTACAGAGTTCCAAGTTACATTATCTACCAACAAGTAATTGTACACCTGTGATAGCAAAGGAAAACGAAATTTATTCACCTTCAATAGTTGATGGAGCCTCCACGAGCGGCGATTACATTTGCGACCCTCCGGGGCATAGTCTCAACCAGGCGTTGTACGACGGCTAGCGGTATTTTCTTACACTCGGCTTGGAGAAGACAGGTCAGTTCTTTCACTGATTTCGGACGGTGGAGGCACCCCTTAAGTCGATGGTCCAACTCGTCCCAGAGGTGCTCGATAGGGTTAAGGTTCGGGCTCTGCGCAGGCCAGTCCATTCGATTAACCCCATTGTCACAATACCAAGCCATGGTGGACCTCGCAACAAGACAGGTGGCAATGTCATTCTCAAAGTAACATGGGTCCACCCTGTAAAACTGCCAAAACGTAGGAAGCACATGGTCATCCAAAATGGTGCAGTAGGTCTCGGCGTTGAGTCCACCAGGAATTGCGACCAAGGGTCCCGTGCCATACCAGGAGAAACACCCCATAGCATATTTCCACCGCCGCCAAACTTCACAGTTGGCACAGTACTTTCCGGCAGGTGGCGTTTTCCAGGCAGACGCCAAACCCAGACCCTGCCTTCTGGACGGTAGAGGGTGAACCTTGATTCGTCGCTCCAGAGAACCAGTTTCCACTGTTCAACGGTCCACTGTCGACGTTCTTTGCACCACGTTAGCCCAGCAGCGTTATTGGACTTGGTGATCAAAGGCTTGTGGGCGGCAGCACGTCCATGATAACCGAGCAGATGGGCTTCCGTACGGATGGTATTCATTGAAAGAACACTCCCGGATACCTGTTGAAACTCTTTGAAGATATGGTCCATTGATTTGGTGCGGTTCTTCTGAATTTCTCTGGCCAGCACCCGTCGGTCTCTAACTGCCAGTTTTTTGGGTCTGCCGGGTCGGGGCACATTCCGACCGTCACCTCTTATCTTCCACTTGCCAATCACGTAGGCCACTGTCGATTTTGGGTACTTCAACTCGCTGGATTAGTCACGTATGGATCGGCCATTTCTGCGATACCCGACGATTACACCTTTCTCGAAATCAGAGATCTCCGAACTGCGTGGCATCTTGCATGCGACTGGTTGCCTTGTTGTTTCCCACACGATATTTAACGGCGGCGGCCGTGACGTGTATCAGGACCGCAGATATCGTCGATTGCAGGGGTGTCCAATTACTTGTTGGTAGATAGTGTATATTATGTACGCCTATCTAAAGGCGAAATCACATCCAAAAACTTTAGTACATCTAGAAACAGAAAAAATTATAATTGATTATAAATAATTTATTTTATTGATACATTACTGTAAATTTTATATTATTACATTACAAAAAAATACCAGATTAAGGATATAGAACAGATTGAATGTTTAAATTTGCTATATTGTTAAATGCAACATAATTATTTAGATGCCATGTATTGCGTGTCTACCTTAAAATGAAAACTGAAAAATTCGTGATAATTAGATATCTAAGTTTTAAAGGTTAAACTTAAACTAAGTTTTACAAAAAATTACGTATGTTAAAAACAAAATGACAGAAAACAAGTATAGCGAATTATTCATTCTTACTTTGAACTGATAGAAGGCAAACAAATAACACAATTCTTGTGTATGTTTATAAAAACATATAAAATTGGCTGCCAATGGAGAGTTTAAAAATTATTTGTATGCGTGTGATATTATTTTTTGAATTTATGTTATTGCATTCCTTTTATCTGTTAGTGATACACCGAAATAACGATTACCAAAATTTCATTAAATATTAACTTCGCAAAATCATTGTTCTAACAGAAAAGAAAAATGTAAATGTCCATGTTTGTCGTTGTTTCAAGAAAACAGTTGAAGAGGAATTTTAGAAAAGATACATTTGTTAAAATTGCTAAAATTTTGAAGGCAAATACAGAGTAAGCGATCACAGCAGTTAAATTTTAAATCTTTGTTATGAAACAGCAGTTTGATCAACTGAAGCTTTAGTGCATATTGGAAAAAAAGTTTTGAAGTCGAATATTTCGAAACCCTGGTAAAAATAGCTCAACGTCACGTTGACAAACGCTTGTACACCAGCAATTTGGGACACGTAAAGAACAGGTAAAAACATTTCTAGAATTATTCACGGAAGGTTTTCCAAATCTGAATGCTTCAGTCTGAGATTCAATGGCAAGTGTAAGTATAACTTAAGCTCACACAGGACAAATACATTGTTTGACAATCTACATGAAGGTATAATTCCAATGTAATGAAAAGCAATATAACACTTGGAAGTTTGAATAATGGAGGATCAAAGCACTAGTAAATCATAGTGGTTTCTATAAGAGCATCGAATATAAGATATAATTTTAAGTGCGACAACTACAAAACGGAAATTTCTCATTCGGAACGCAGTCATCAAGACAAAAATTCTATTTCAGGAACAGATTCAAAACGCAAAAACGCACTGAAAGATGCACATTCCCTTTTTTTTTTTTTTTTTTTGGTCGCATTTTGTGAAGTTTTGGAACTGAGTTTTAAGAGTTTTCATTTTCGCATATCGAACAGGTTACCTTGCCTGACTACTTATCTGCCGCATATAATAATGAAATGCATTTCCTCCTTGCAGCGAAAGAGTTTTAAGGAATTGTTCATACCTTCGTGTAAGCCTTGGAGAAATTATGGACTGTGTAAATTATTTATGTAAACTCTGGCATACTTCGATAGACTTCTCTTGTTGGTAGATTGTAAAACTCGCTGCAGTACCATTAAGAGCATTTTGAAACCACGCAAATATTTTTAAACGTTTATGAATTATTACGGTGAATTTCACCTGTAGGACTTTTATTTCACTTCGGGGGAAGAATTTATGTTAATGCACTCAGCGCTACTTCTCTTCTTTACAACGTTATCGGAATTGGGATTACAGTATTAACTGTCAGCGGTAAAATAAAACGAATTTGAATGAAAACATGTCAAAGCCTTCAAAATTTCAACGATTTGTGCTGAAGAATTCAAAGTGGGCAATCAATCTAATTGTGTGTCAGTGAATCCCTAAAGCCTGAAGTGAACATTAGTGATGAGACATTAACTACTACATCGCGCGAATTGTCTTGGGTAACAGCTAGAAATTGTTCAAGATTTATGAAACCTTCGATGAATAATAAACAAAAGGCACGTTCCGCAAAAAAATACTTAAGGAATTTGTAGCAAAGCTGACTGTTTTGCCAGCTCATGTCAAAGGAGTAATAACGGCTGTTCCAGTAAGTTACTAGAAAACATAAAACAAGCAAGCAAATAAAGGATTTGATCTCTGACTACATAAAACAATTAACCAAGTGGACAGAATATCACCTTAATCACGAAGAGTTTCTTAAGAAAGAATGAGAACACCTGACCCATATCAACTGTAATAGGGTCAAATACACTGGCAATAATTACCTTTAGCTAATGTCGTTCTTGAAAGAATTAGGAACGACTGAAAAAACTGGAGGAGTCCACCTTATTGTGCTTCCATTGCACCAGCTATCATATTAAAAACTTCACATGACAAGTCGAAAAGAATGTGATTACACATCACAATACCCGTCATGCTTTTCTCTGAAACCATCGCAAACAGGAAGCTTTTTCTTAAGTGAAATGATGGTCCGGTTACATGGGGGTGTTTGTCGTTCCGTAGGCTGAACCTTGTTTCAAAACAAAGACATCACATAAATGAAATTTCTGTCAATCTGGCTCTGGTGAATTACCTTCCTCTAAAGCAGAGAATATAATTGTGGTTGTATTAACTACGCTTGGAATGGGAGCCTAGAATAGTTACCTTATATCAAAGATATAGTCATTGTGTACAAAAGCATAGCAGGGAAGCACTCAGCACTTCAGAATATCCTGAAATCAAGAATGAATTCCTTTCATAGTAATTTCCTGGTCATTATGCCTTTAGCACTAAATAACTAGAAGTGGCATGATATTCACAACAGTGCTACGTAAATAGTTGCAGGAAATACTATATTGACCATTACTGTAGTTTAGCAGTAAAAGATTAAACTGATTCCTGAATTCTCCGATATCCTGTAGTAGATTCACTGACCGGTAACAGTGGGAATACTGATTTCATATATGGTAGTACAGAAGCATTTATTATCATGTGGGTCCTGCTTTTAATTTAAAGAAACTCGTTTAAAGGTGTGCTAACTTTCAATAATTTAAAACATTGAAATAAGGATAATTTGAAGAAATTATGCAAAGACCTTGGGAAAAATAGACTGCAAACGCAATGCAAGCTCTTCGGAGGCAAGGAGCAGCAATACAGATAGCAGCGCCTTCTGTAAGAGCGAGGAGTTGATGGGAAATTATTGGAAAGTTACATACAATGTTTGATTCAACGCATAATGTATCGCATAAATAGCGCAGGAGGAATATTCTGGTGCGAATACAAACCAACAAATTTCAGGATCAATATTTAATTAGTAAGTTCTCAATTTCGATGAAAATCAGCTGTGAAATAGAAAATACGCAGCTACATACAACGAACACCCGATACCTAAAGTTGTAGCAATGCGAATTTAAATATACCGCATTATCGTTCCTTTATATTATCCTTAATCTCCCCGATTTTGTTCCTCAGATTGTTTTATTGAAACATATTTTTACCACATGAGCTCATGCATAATAAGTACCACATAAAATAAAAAAGGACGTCTACAGATATCGTGTTTACAAAACTATCACGGCTTTCCTTCAGACATGCGGAGTCAGTTATATCTATTATTAATTGCAGTGCCGTATTCACACTCAATAAACTAACTTTAAAAGCTACTGATACATATAATTTGAAAGAATAGCAACGCACTTTATCTCACCTAATTTTCTGACCAAGCACTACTATGGCTCAATAAACACTGCATATTCTTATGAAGCAAATGAACAATTAATAAGAACATGCATTGTTTATACTGTGCTGAACATTAATACATCATACATGCATACAAAAATCCATTTCTTACCTTAATTATTTCTTTGACTACCGACCTGTGTGAACTGTCTAGTTTATTTTGTTTTTTTTTTGCTAAGAAAAGTAGACTATATAAACATTTTTTCAAATTATCTTGTAAAAGATCAAAAAGGAGAACATATCACAGGATAGACCTTGAAATAGTGGCAAACAAGCTTTGTTTTTATTCCTGCAATTATGATTTAGTCAAATGCTAGTTGCTAAAATTTCAGGTTGTTCGAGATTTGTGTTTCAGTTCATTCTCAATAGAAAAACCATTTGCTTATTTTACGGGTGGAAAGTTTCGCGAAATGAGAGAATTATGGAAATTAATAAGTGATACCTCTGTTCTTAAAAATAGTGTTCAGGATGATAAATTACAGACCTTGAAAGAAACCCTACAAAATTGGAAACAAAGTTGCAATCTACTCTATTGAGCAATATTTTGCTAGAAAAATCCCAAATAAAATTAGGAACTCATTTTGAAAGTTACTATTGAAAATATCTCATAACATTGTACTGACAAAAGAAATGGTTGTTCAGAAAAAAATTTAATATCTAACCCCAACTGTAGCTATTATAAATTGGAAGAGTCACGTGAGCATTTGTTTGTTGATTGTACTTTTGTAAAATATATTTAGGAATGGCTTCAAAATTTTTTAAATTGTAGTCAGAAATTTACCCCATATCACATTTTGTACCATGTACACTGAAATTGCTCAGACTCTAAAAACATTGCAATTCAAGATCTTTTGGCAATTACTAAATATAATAGTTTGAAAAATATAAATGCTTTATCTTTTGAACAGAAAGCTAAAAATACAGAACAAATTAAATTATCCAGATATATGGTTCTTTAACAACATTTAAAAAATGGAAATCACTGGCTCCAGTACTGTATAAGAAGGGAAATAAGGTGTTAAATAAAATTATTGAATAATATTTTAAAAACCTCAATATTACAAGATAATTCACCATTGTTATATTTTATTTGGCATAGTAGAACGTTTTAAATACAAATTAAGATAATTTGGGAAATCGTTTTTGTGTCAACTTTTAGTTGAAAAAATAAAGTATATATATTAATTCTAGAAGCTTTATTTTCCGATTGGTTGTTTCTTATTTTAAAAGTTTTTAATTATTTACTGAAGAGTTTTTGGGGAAAAACTTGGCTTAAATGTTTTTTAAGAAATAACACAATGTTATTATTTGTTAAAGACATAAAAATCGGATCCATTTGCATGGTTCTCAAGTATCTGTTTTTCCTGTGCTATTGTTTTACACCGTTTTCCTGTTTCTCTGGAATTAACAATTTTGTTTACATTTATTCTTTTTTTAAGAAATACCTTTTATATGGACCTCTTACTAAGTATACGTAGAGTATCCCGAAAGGTATTCCTAAATAAATTGTATACTTCCTGTTACAAGCGGAAACTCCTGTGCAGGCTCCTACCCTCTTAGTTGTTTGATGAGAAATGTTCATCCAAAATTAAGTATACTAAAAGCGTGAGAGGTACTTTTTTAAATGAAAATTAATCAGGTAAAAGACTCATAGCATCCTAAACAATTCTTCAACAGTCCCTCATGCGTCGGCCTTTTGTAAGAGTCTGACATGAGGTATAAATTAAAGGAACAGAATTAGCTTCCAGGGGTCTCAAATGCTGTGTATTTCTAGCTTCCGAGGGGAAACGAACTTCAAAAATATTCGATGAAGGTTGTTGATACACTTTCCAGAGAAAGGGATAAAATTTCCGCATGTGTTTCACGAAGTTTCTGGCAATTTATTTTAAAACATGATTATAATTTTTGAATCCATAATTCATATCAGTTTCCAACTGGTGTGTTTCACCAAATTAAAAAATAGTAGAGTAATAATTTATATAATCCTTCCAAAAGACCTGCAGCGTACAAAAGATGTTTACGCACAGAGGCTTGGAAGCTTTTCTTCATGTTTTGGGCAATCTTATTCAAAAAATGATTGGAAATTTAAATCCATAGGAGGAAATAGTTTCCAACTAGTATTTTTCAGCAAATTAAAAGAAATGTGAGGCAATAAAAATATTTTATCTTTCCAAAGGGTAGGAACACACATACATAGCTGTTTACCCAGAGAGCCTTGGCGGCTTTAATCACGTTTAGGGCAATGTTATTCAAAAAATGTGATTACAAAATTAAATTCATGGGAGAAAAGTATTTCCAACTAGAGCTTTCAGCAAATTAAAAAGAATGTGAGGCAATAAATATATTTCATCTTTCCGCAGTGGAAGAACAGCATGTCGCTTTTTACAGGGGTAATTGTCGAGGAAGTGTATTTGCATTTTTAGTGCTCCCAAGCACAATTTTGAAATTCCGATGTCTCGAAACACACAGTTTTGATATTTTCAGTATCCCGTGTTCGAAAACCTTAATTGCAAACAATCCTTAGGCCCCAAATATGACTTCGTTATAGAAAATGGGACGTAATCCTTTCATTAGGAGAAGGATTCCTAAAAACTTGTTGATAAACGTGCAAACCTATGCTTATTATAGCAACGGAAAGCTCTCTGGTTAGCATCAGCTTTCGTTTTCTTCCTTGTGAGAGTTCACTACTACAGAGTTCCAAGTTACATTATCTACCAACAAGTAATTGTACACCTGTGATAGCAAAGGAAAACGAAATTTATTCACCTTCAATAGTTGATGGAGCCTCCACGAGCGGCGATTACATTTGCGACCCTCCGGGGCATAGTCTCAACCAGGCGTTGTACGACGGCTAGCGGTATTTTCTTACACTCGGCTTGGAGAAGACAGGTCAGTTCTTTCACTGATTTCGGACGGTGGAGGCACCCCTTAAGTCGATGGTCCAACTCGTCCCAGAGGTGCTCGATAGGGTTAAGGTTCGGGCTCTGCGCAGGCCAGTCCATTCGATTAACCCCATTGTCACAATACCAAGCCATGGTGGACCTCGCAACAAGACAGGTGGCAATGTCATTCTCAAAGTAACATGGGTCCACCCTGTAAAACTGCCAAAACGTAGGAAGCACATGGTCATCCAAAATGGTGCAGTAGGTCTCGGCGTTGAGTCCACCAGGAATTGCGACCAAGGGTCCCGTGCCATACCAGGAGAAACACCCCATAGCATATTTCCACCGCCGCCAAACTTCACAGTTGGCACAGTACTTTCCGGCAGGTGGCGTTTTCCAGGCAGACGCCAAACCCAGACCCTGCCTTCTGGACGGTAGAGGGTGAACCTTGATTCGTCGCTCCAGAGAACCAGTTTCCACTGTTCAACGGTCCACTGTCGACGTTCTTTGCACCACGTTAGCCCAGCAGCGTTATTGGACTTGGTGATCAAAGGCTTGTGGGCGGCAGCACGTCCATGATAACCGAGCAGATGGGCTTCCGTACGGATGGTATTCATTGAAAGAACACTCCCGGATACCTGTTGAAACTCTTTGAAGATATGGTCCATTGATTTGGTGCGGTTCTTCTGAATTTCTCTGGCCAGCACCCGTCGGTCTCTAACTGCCAGTTTTTTGGGTCTGCCGGGTCGGGGCACATTCCGACCGTCACCTCTTATCTTCCACTTGCCAATCACGTAGGCCACTGTCGATTTTGGGTACTTCAACTCGCTGGATTAGTCACGTATGGATCGGCCATTTCTGCGATACCCGACGATTACACCTTTCTCGAAATCAGAGATCTCCGAACTGCGTGGCATCTTGCATGCGACTGGTTGCCTTGTTGTTTCCCACACGATATTTAACGGCGGCGGCCGTGACGTGTATCAGGACCGCAGATATCGTCGATTGCAGGGGTGTCCAATTACTTGTTGGTAGATAGTGTATATTATGTACGCCTATCTAAAGGCGAAATCACATCCAAAAACTTTAGTACATCTAGAAACAGAAAAAATTATAATTGATTATAAATAATTTATTTTATTGATACATTACTGTAAATTTTATATTATTACATTACAAAAAAATACCAGATTAAGGATATAGAACAGATTGAATGTTTAAATTTGCTATATTGTTAAATGCAACATAATTATTTAGATGCCATGTATTGCGTGTCTACCTTAAAATGAAAACTGAAAAATTCGTGATAATTAGATATCTAAGTTTTAAAGGTTAAACTTAAACTAAGTTTTACAAAAAATTACGTATGTTAAAAACAAAATGACAGAAAACAAGTATAGCGAATTATTCATTCTTACTTTGAACTGATAGAAGGCAAACAAATAACACAATTCTTGTGTATGTTTATAAAAACATATAAAATTGGCTGCCAATGGAGAGTTTAAAAATTATTTGTATGCGTGTGATATTATTTTTTGAATTTATGTTATTGCATTCCTTTTATCTGTTAGTGATACACCGAAATAACGATTACCAAAATTTCATTAAATATTAACTTCGCAAAATCATTGTTCTAACAGAAAAGAAAAATGTAAATGTCCATGTTTGTCGTTGTTTCAAGAAAACAGTTGAAGAGGAATTTTAGAAAAGATACATTTGTTAAAATTGCTAAAATTTTGAAGGCAAATACAGAGTAAGCGATCACAGCAGTTAAATTTTAAATCTTTGTTATGAAACAGCAGTTTGATCAACTGAAGCTTTAGTGCATATTGGAAAAAAAGTTTTGAAGTCGAATATTTCGAAACCCTGGTAAAAATAGCTCAACGTCACGTTGACAAACGCTTGTACACCAGCAATTTGGGACACGTAAAGAACAGGTAAAAACATTTCTAGAATTATTCACGGAAGGTTTTCCAAATCTGAATGCTTCAGTCTGAGATTCAATGGCAAGTGTAAGTATAACTTAAGCTCACACAGGACAAATACATTGTTTGACAATCTACATGAAGGTATAATTCCAATGTAATGAAAAGCAATATAACACTTGGAAGTTTGAATAATGGAGGATCAAAGCACTAGTAAATCATAGTGGTTTCTATAAGAGCATCGAATATAAGATATAATTTTAAGTGCGACAACTACAAAACGGAAATTTCTCATTCGGAACGCAGTCATCAAGACAAAAATTCTATTTCAGGAACAGATTCAAAACGCAAAAACGCACTGAAAGATGCACATTCCCTTTTTTTTTTTTTTTTGGTCGCATTTTGTGAAGTTTTGGAACTGAGTTTTAAGAGTTTTCATTTTCGCATATCGAACAGGTTACCTTGCCTGACTACTTATCTGCCGCATATAATAATGAAATGCATTTCCTCCTTGCAGCGAAAGAGTTTTAAGGAATTGTTCATACCTTCGTGTAAGCCTTGGAGAAATTATGGACTGTGTAAATTATTTATGTAAACTCTGGCATACTTCGATAGACTTCTCTTGTTGGTAGATTGTAAAACTCGCTGCAGTACCATTAAGAGCATTTTGAAACCACGCAAATATTTTTAAACGTTTATGAATTATTACGGTGAATTTCACCTGTAGGACTTTTATTTCACTTCGGGGGAAGAATTTATGTTAATGCACTCAGCGCTACTTCTCTTCTTTACAACGTTATCGGAATTGGGATTACAGTATTAACTGTCAGCGGTAAAATAAAACGAATTTGAATGAAAACATGTCAAAGCCTTCAAAATTTCAACGATTTGTGCTGAAGAATTCAAAGTGGGCAATCAATCTAATTGTGTGTCAGTGAATCCCTAAAGCCTGAAGTGAACATTAGTGATGAGACATTAACTACTACATCGCGCGAATTGTCTTGGGTAACAGCTAGAAATTGTTCAAGATTTATGAAACCTTCGATGAATAATAAACAAAAGGCACGTTCCGCAAAAAAATACTTAAGGAATTTGTAGCAAAGCTGACTGTTTTGCCAGCTCATGTCAAAGGAGTAATAACGGCTGTTCCAGTAAGTTACTAGAAAACATAAAACAAGCAAGCAAATAAAGGATTTGATCTCTGACTACATAAAACAATTAACCAAGTGGACAGAATATCACCTTAATCACGAAGAGTTTCTTAAGAAAGAATGAGAACACCTGACCCATATCAACTGTAATAGGGTCAAATACACTGGCAATAATTACCTTTAGCTAATGTCGTTCTTGAAAGAATTAGGAACGACTGAAAAAACTGGAGGAGTCCACCTTATTGTGCTTCCATTGCACCAGCTATCATATTAAAAACTTCACATGACAAGTCGAAAAGAATGTGATTACACATCACAATACCCGTCATGCTTTTCTCTGAAACCATCGCAAACAGGAAGCTTTTTCTTAAGTGAAATGATGGTCCGGTTACATGGGGGTGTTTGTCGTTCCGTAGGCTGAACCTTGTTTCAAAACAAAGACATCACATAAATGAAATTTCTGTCAATCTGGCTCTGGTGAATTACCTTCCTCTAAAGCAGAGAATATAATTGTGGTTGTATTAACTACGCTTGGAATGGGAGCCTAGAATAGTTACCTTATATCAAAGATATAGTCATTGTGTACAAAAGCATAGCAGGGAAGCACTCAGCACTTCAGAATATCCTGAAATCAAGAATGAATTCCTTTCATAGTAATTTCCTGGTCATTATGCCTTTAGCACTAAATAACTAGAAGTGGCATGATATTCACAACAGTGCTACGTAAATAGTTGCAGGAAATACTATATTGACCATTACTGTAGTTTAGCAGTAAAAGATTAAACTGATTCCTGAATTCTCCGATATCCTGTAGTAGATTCACTGACCGGTAACAGTGGGAATACTGATTTCATATATGGTAGTACAGAAGCATTTATTATCATGTGGGTCCTGCTTTTAATTTAAAGAAACTCGTTTAAAGGTGTGCTAACTTTCAATAATTTAAAACATTGAAATAAGGATAATTTGAAGAAATTATGCAAAGACCTTGGGAAAAATAGACTGCAAACGCAATGCAAGCTCTTCGGAGGCAAGGAGCAGCAATACAGATAGCAGCGCCTTCTGTAAGAGCGAGGAGTTGATGGGAAATTATTGGAAAGTTACATACAATGTTTGATTCAACGCATAATGTATCGCATAAATAGCGCAGGAGGAATATTCTGGTGCGAATACAAACCAACAAATTTCAGGATCAATATTTAATTAGTAAGTTCTCAATTTCGATGAAAATCAGCTGTGAAATAGAAAATACGCAGCTACATACAACGAACACCCGATACCTAAAGTTGTAGCAATGCGAATTTAAATATACCGCATTATCGTTCCTTTATATTATCCTTAATCTCCCCGATTTTGTTCCTCAGATTGTTTTATTGAAACATATTTTTACCACATGAGCTCATGCATAATAAGTACCACATAAAATAAAAAAGGACGTCTACAGATATCGTGTTTACAAAACTATCACGGCTTTCCTTCAGACATGCGGAGTCAGTTATATCTATTATTAATTGCAGTGCCGTATTCACACTCAATAAACTAACTTTAAAAGCTACTGATACATATAATTTGAAAGAATAGCAACGCACTTTATCTCACCTAATTTTCTGACCAAGCACTACTATGGCTCAATAAACACTGCATATTCTTATGAAGCAAATGAACAATTAATAAGAACATGCATTGTTTATACTGTGCTGAACATTAATACATCATACATGCATACAAAAATCCATTTCTTACCTTAATTATTTCTTTGACTACCGACCTGTGTGAACTGTCTAGTTTATTTTGTTTTTTTTTGCTAAGAAAAGTAGACTATATAAACATTTTTTCAAATTATCTTGTAAAAGATCAAAAAGGAGAACATATCACAGGATAGACCTTGAAATAGTGGCAAACAAGCTTTGTTTTTATTCCTGCAATTATGATTTAGTCAAATGCTAGTTGCTAAAATTTCAGGTTGTTCGAGATTTGTGTTTCAGTTCATTCTCAATAGAAAAACCATTTGCTTATTTTACGGGTGGAAAGTTTCGCGAAATGAGAGAATTATGGAAATTAATAAGTGATACCTCTGTTCTTAAAAATAGTGTTCAGGATGATAAATTACAGACCTTGAAAGAAACCCTACAAAATTGGAAACAAAGTTGCAATCTACTCTATTGAGCAATATTTTGCTAGAAAAATCCCAAATAAAATTAGGAACTCATTTTGAAAGTTACTATTGAAAATATCTCATAACATTGTACTGACAAAAGAAATGGTTGTTCAGAAAAAAATTTAATATCTAACCCCAACTGTAGCTATTATAAATTGGAAGAGTCACGTGAGCATTTGTTTGTTGATTGTACTTTTGTAAAATATATTTAGGAATGGCTTCAAAATTTTTTAAATTGTAGTCAGAAATTTACCCCATATCACATTTTGTACCATGTACACTGAAATTGCTCAGACTCTAAAAACATTGCAATTCAAGATCTTTTGGCAATTACTAAATATAATAGTTTGAAAAATATAAATGCTTTATCTTTTGAACAGAAAGCTAAAAATACAGAACAAATTAAATTATCCAGATATATGGTTCTTTAACAACATTTAAAAAATGGAAATCACTGGCTCCAGTACTGTATAAGAAGGGAAATAAGGTGTTAAATAAAATTATTGAATAATATTTTAAAAACCTCAATATTACAAGATAATTCACCATTGTTATATTTTATTTGGCATAGTAGAACGTTTTAAATACAAATTAAGATAATTTGGGAAATCGTTTTTGTGTCAACTTTTAGTTGAAAAAATAAAGTATATATATTAATTCTAGAAGCTTTATTTTCCGATTGGTTGTTTCTTATTTTAAAAGTTTTTAATTATTTACTGAAGAGTTTTTGGGGAAAAACTTGGCTTAAATGTTTTTTAAGAAATAACACAATGTTATTATTTGTTAAAGACATAAAAATCGGATCCATTTGCATGGTTCTCAAGTATCTGTTTTTCCTGTGCTATTGTTTTACACCGTTTTCCTGTTTCTCTGGAATTAACAATTTTGTTTACATTTATTCTTTTTTTAAGAAATACCTTTTATATGGACCTCTTACTAAGTATACGTAGAGTATCCCGAAAGGTATTCCTAAATAAATTGTATACTTCCTGTTACAAGCGGAAACTCCTGTGCAGGCTCCTACCCTCTTAGTTGTTTGATGAGAAATGTTCATCCAAAATTAAGTATACTAAAAGCGTGAGAGGTACTTTTTTAAATGAAAATTAATCAGGTAAAAGACTCATAGCATCCTAAACAATTCTTCAACAGTCCCTCATGCGTCGGCCTTTTGTAAGAGTCTGACATGAGGTATAAATTAAAGGAACAGAATTAGCTTCCAGGGGTCTCAAATGCTGTGTATTTCTAGCTTCCGAGGGGAAACGAACTTCAAAAATATTCGATGAAGGTTGTTGATACACTTTCCAGAGAAAGGGATAAAATTTCCGCATGTGTTTCACGAAGTTTCTGGCAATTTATTTTAAAACATGATTATAATTTTTGAATCCATAATTCATATCAGTTTCCAACTGGTGTGTTTCACCAAATTAAAAAATAGTAGAGTAATAATTTATATAATCCTTCCAAAAGACCTGCAGCGTACAAAAGATGTTTACGCACAGAGGCTTGGAAGCTTTTCTTCATGTTTTGGGCAATCTTATTCAAAAAATGATTGGAAATTTAAATCCATAGGAGGAAATAGTTTCCAACTAGTATTTTTCAGCAAATTAAAAGAAATGTGAGGCAATAAAAATATTTTATCTTTCCAAAGGGTAGGAACACACATACATAGCTGTTTACCCAGAGAGCCTTGGCGGCTTTAATCACGTTTAGGGCAATGTTATTCAAAAAATGTGATTACAAAATTAAATTCATGGGAGAAAAGTATTTCCAACTAGAGCTTTCAGCAAATTAAAAAGAATGTGAGGCAATAAATATATTTCATCTTTCCGCAGTGGAAGAACAGCATGTCGCTTTTTACAGGGGTAATTGTCGAGGAAGTGTATTTGCATTTTTAGTGCTCCCAAGCACAATTTTGAAATTCCGATGTCTCGAAACACACAGTTTTGATATTTTCAGTATCCCGTGTTCGAAAACCTTAATTGCAAACAATCCTTAGGCCCCAAATATGACTTCGTTATAGAAAATGGGACGTAATCCTTTCATTAGGAGAAGGATTCCTAAAAACTTGTTGATAAACGTGCAAACCTATGCTTATTATAGCAACGGAAAGCTCTCTGGTTAGCATCAGCTTTCGTTTTCTTCCTTGTGAGAGTTCACTACTACAGAGTTCCAAGTTACATTATCTACCAACAAGTAATTGTACACCTGTGATAGCAAAGGAAAACGAAATTTATTCACCTTCAATAGTTGATGGAGCCTCCACGAGCGGCGATTACATTTGCGACCCTCCGGGGCATAGTCTCAACCAGGCGTTGTACGACGGCTAGCGGTATTTTCTTACACTCGGCTTGGAGAAGACAGGTCAGTTCTTTCACTGATTTCGGACGGTGGAGGCACCCCTTAAGTCGATGGTCCAACTCGTCCCAGAGGTGCTCGATAGGGTTAAGGTTCGGGCTCTGCGCAGGCCAGTCCATTCGATTAACCCCATTGTCACAATACCAAGCCATGGTGGACCTCGCAACAAGACAGGTGGCAATGTCATTCTCAAAGTAACATGGGTCCACCCTGTAAAACTGCCAAAACGTAGGAAGCACATGGTCATCCAAAATGGTGCAGTAGGTCTCGGCGTTGAGTCCACCAGGAATTGCGACCAAGGGTCCCGTGCCATACCAGGAGAAACACCCCATAGCATATTTCCACCGCCGCCAAACTTCACAGTTGGCACAGTACTTTCCGGCAGGTGGCGTTTTCCAGGCAGACGCCAAACCCAGACCCTGCCTTCTGGACGGTAGAGGGTGAACCTTGATTCGTCGCTCCAGAGAACCAGTTTCCACTGTTCAACGGTCCACTGTCGACGTTCTTTGCACCACGTTAGCCCAGCAGCGTTATTGGACTTGGTGATCAAAGGCTTGTGGGCGGCAGCACGTCCATGATAACCGAGCAGATGGGCTTCCGTACGGATGGTATTCATTGAAAGAACACTCCCGGATACCTGTTGAAACTCTTTGAAGATATGGTCCATTGATTTGGTGCGGTTCTTCTGAATTTCTCTGGCCAGCACCCGTCGGTCTCTAACTGCCAGTTTTTTGGGTCTGCCGGGTCGGGGCACATTCCGACCGTCACCTCTTATCTTCCACTTGCCAATCACGTAGGCCACTGTCGATTTTGGGTACTTCAACTCGCTGGATTAGTCACGTATGGATCGGCCATTTCTGCGATACCCGACGATTACACCTTTCTCGAAATCAGAGATCTCCGAACTGCGTGGCATCTTGCATGCGACTGGTTGCCTTGTTGTTTCCCACACGATATTTAACGGCGGCGGCCGTGACGTGTATCAGGACCGCAGATATCGTCGATTGCAGGGGTGTCCAATTACTTGTTGGTAGATAGTGTATATTATGTACGCCTATCTAAAGGCGAAATCACATCCAAAAACTTTAGTACATCTAGAAACAGAAAAAATTATAATTGATTATAAATAATTTATTTTATTGATACATTACTGTAAATTTTATATTATTACATTACAAAAAAATACCAGATTAAGGATATAGAACAGATTGAATGTTTAAATTTGCTATATTGTTAAATGCAACATAATTATTTAGATGCCATGTATTGCGTGTCTACCTTAAAATGAAAACTGAAAAATTCGTGATAATTAGATATCTAAGTTTTAAAGGTTAAACTTAAACTAAGTTTTACAAAAAATTACGTATGTTAAAAACAAAATGACAGAAAACAAGTATAGCGAATTATTCATTCTTACTTTGAACTGATAGAAGGCAAACAAATAACACAATTCTTGTGTATGTTTATAAAAACATATAAAATTGGCTGCCAATGGAGAGTTTAAAAATTATTTGTATGCGTGTGATATTATTTTTTGAATTTATGTTATTGCATTCCTTTTATCTGTTAGTGATACACCGAAATAACGATTACCAAAATTTCATTAAATATTAACTTCGCAAAATCATTGTTCTAACAGAAAAGAAAAATGTAAATGTCCATGTTTGTCGTTGTTTCAAGAAAACAGTTGAAGAGGAATTTTAGAAAAGATACATTTGTTAAAATTGCTAAAATTTTGAAGGCAAATACAGAGTAAGCGATCACAGCAGTTAAATTTTAAATCTTTGTTATGAAACAGCAGTTTGATCAACTGAAGCTTTAGTGCATATTGGAAAAAAAGTTTTGAAGTCGAATATTTCGAAACCCTGGTAAAAATAGCTCAACGTCACGTTGACAAACGCTTGTACACCAGCAATTTGGGACACGTAAAGAACAGGTAAAAACATTTCTAGAATTATTCACGGAAGGTTTTCCAAATCTGAATGCTTCAGTCTGAGATTCAATGGCAAGTGTAAGTATAACTTAAGCTCACACAGGACAAATACATTGTTTGACAATCTACATGAAGGTATAATTCCAATGTAATGAAAAGCAATATAACACTTGGAAGTTTGAATAATGGAGGATCAAAGCACTAGTAAATCATAGTGGTTTCTATAAGAGCATCGAATATAAGATATAATTTTAAGTGCGACAACTACAAAACGGAAATTTCTCATTCGGAACGCAGTCATCAAGACAAAAATTCTATTTCAGGAACAGATTCAAAACGCAAAAACGCACTGAAAGATGCACATTCCCCCTTTTTTTTTTTTTTTTTTTGGTCGCATTTTGTGAAGTTTTGGAACTGAGTTTTAAGAGTTTTCATTTTCGCATATCGAACAGGTTACCTTGCCTGACTACTTATCTGCCGCATATAATAATGAAATGCATTTCCTCCTTGCAGCGAAAGAGTTTTAAGGAATTGTTCATACCTTCGTGTAAGCCTTGGAGAAATTATGGACTGTGTAAATTATTTATGTAAACTCTGGCATACTTCGATAGACTTCTCTTGTTGGTAGATTGTAAAACTCGCTGCAGTACCATTAAGAGCATTTTGAAACCACGCAAATATTTTTAAACGTTTATGAATTATTACGGTGAATTTCACCTGTAGGACTTTTATTTCACTTCGGGGGAAGAATTTATGTTAATGCACTCAGCGCTACTTCTCTTCTTTACAACGTTATCGGAATTGGGATTACAGTATTAACTGTCAGCGGTAAAATAAAACGAATTTGAATGAAAACATGTCAAAGCCTTCAAAATTTCAACGATTTGTGCTGAAGAATTCAAAGTGGGCAATCAATCTAATTGTGTGTCAGTGAATCCCTAAAGCCTGAAGTGAACATTAGTGATGAGACATTAACTACTACATCGCGCGAATTGTCTTGGGTAACAGCTAGAAATTGTTCAAGATTTATGAAACCTTCGATGAATAATAAACAAAAGGCACGTTCCGCAAAAAAATACTTAAGGAATTTGTAGCAAAGCTGACTGTTTTGCCAGCTCATGTCAAAGGAGTAATAACGGCTGTTCCAGTAAGTTACTAGAAAACATAAAACAAGCAAGCAAATAAAGGATTTGATCTCTGACTACATAAAACAATTAACCAAGTGGACAGAATATCACCTTAATCACGAAGAGTTTCTTAAGAAAGAATGAGAACACCTGACCCATATCAACTGTAATAGGGTCAAATACACTGGCAATAATTACCTTTAGCTAATGTCGTTCTTGAAAGAATTAGGAACGACTGAAAAAACTGGAGGAGTCCACCTTATTGTGCTTCCATTGCACCAGCTATCATATTAAAAACTTCACATGACAAGTCGAAAAGAATGTGATTACACATCACAATACCCGTCATGCTTTTCTCTGAAACCATCGCAAACAGGAAGCTTTTTCTTAAGTGAAATGATGGTCCGGTTACATGGGGGTGTTTGTCGTTCCGTAGGCTGAACCTTGTTTCAAAACAAAGACATCACATAAATGAAATTTCTGTCAATCTGGCTCTGGTGAATTACCTTCCTCTAAAGCAGAGAATATAATTGTGGTTGTATTAACTACGCTTGGAATGGGAGCCTAGAATAGTTACCTTATATCAAAGATATAGTCATTGTGTACAAAAGCATAGCAGGGAAGCACTCAGCACTTCAGAATATCCTGAAATCAAGAATGAATTCCTTTCATAGTAATTTCCTGGTCATTATGCCTTTAGCACTAAATAACTAGAAGTGGCATGATATTCACAACAGTGCTACGTAAATAGTTGCAGGAAATACTATATTGACCATTACTGTAGTTTAGCAGTAAAAGATTAAACTGATTCCTGAATTCTCCGATATCCTGTAGTAGATTCACTGACCGGTAACAGTGGGAATACTGATTTCATATATGGTAGTACAGAAGCATTTATTATCATGTGGGTCCTGCTTTTAATTTAAAGAAACTCGTTTAAAGGTGTGCTAACTTTCAATAATTTAAAACATTGAAATAAGGATAATTTGAAGAAATTATGCAAAGACCTTGGGAAAAATAGACTGCAAACGCAATGCAAGCTCTTCGGAGGCAAGGAGCAGCAATACAGATAGCAGCGCCTTCTGTAAGAGCGAGGAGTTGATGGGAAATTATTGGAAAGTTACATACAATGTTTGATTCAACGCATAATGTATCGCATAAATAGCGCAGGAGGAATATTCTGGTGCGAATACAAACCAACAAATTTCAGGATCAATATTTAATTAGTAAGTTCTCAATTTCGATGAAAATCAGCTGTGAAATAGAAAATACGCAGCTACATACAACGAACACCCGATACCTAAAGTTGTAGCAATGCGAATTTAAATATACCGCATTATCGTTCCTTTATATTATCCTTAATCTCCCCGATTTTGTTCCTCAGATTGTTTTATTGAAACATATTTTTACCACATGAGCTCATGCATAATAAGTACCACATAAAATAAAAAAGGACGTCTACAGATATCGTGTTTACAAAACTATCACGGCTTTCCTTCAGACATGCGGAGTCAGTTATATCTATTATTAATTGCAGTGCCGTATTCACACTCAATAAACTAACTTTAAAAGCTACTGATACATATAATTTGAAAGAATAGCAACGCACTTTATCTCACCTAATTTTCTGACCAAGCACTACTATGGCTCAATAAACACTGCATATTCTTATGAAGCAAATGAACAATTAATAAGAACATGCATTGTTTATACTGTGCTGAACATTAATACATCATACATGCATACAAAAATCCATTTCTTACCTTAATTATTTCTTTGACTACCGACCTGTGTGAACTGTCTAGTTTATTTTGTTTTTTTTTTTTTGCTAAGAAAAGTAGACTATATAAACATTTTTTCAAATTATCTTGTAAAAGATCAAAAAGGAGAACATATCACAGGATAGACCTTGAAATAGTGGCAAACAAGCTTTGTTTTTATTCCTGCAATTATGATTTAGTCAAATGCTAGTTGCTAAAATTTCAGGTTGTTCGAGATTTGTGTTTCAGTTCATTCTCAATAGAAAAACCATTTGCTTATTTTACGGGTGGAAAGTTTCGCGAAATGAGAGAATTATGGAAATTAATAAGTGATACCTCTGTTCTTAAAAATAGTGTTCAGGATGATAAATTACAGACCTTGAAAGAAACCCTACAAAATTGGAAACAAAGTTGCAATCTACTCTATTGAGCAATATTTTGCTAGAAAAATCCCAAATAAAATTAGGAACTCATTTTGAAAGTTACTATTGAAAATATCTCATAACATTGTACTGACAAAAGAAATGGTTGTTCAGAAAAAAATTTAATATCTAACCCCAACTGTAGCTATTATAAATTGGAAGAGTCACGTGAGCATTTGTTTGTTGATTGTACTTTTGTAAAATATATTTAGGAATGGCTTCAAAATTTTTTAAATTGTAGTCAGAAATTTACCCCATATCACATTTTGTACCATGTACACTGAAATTGCTCAGACTCTAAAAACATTGCAATTCAAGATCTTTTGGCAATTACTAAATATAATAGTTTGAAAAATATAAATGCTTTATCTTTTGAACAGAAAGCTAAAAATACAGAACAAATTAAATTATCCAGATATATGGTTCTTTAACAACATTTAAAAAATGGAAATCACTGGCTCCAGTACTGTATAAGAAGGGAAATAAGGTGTTAAATAAAATTATTGAATAATATTTTAAAAACCTCAATATTACAAGATAATTCACCATTGTTATATTTTATTTGGCATAGTAGAACGTTTTAAATACAAATTAAGATAATTTGGGAAATCGTTTTTGTGTCAACTTTTAGTTGAAAAAATAAAGTATATATATTAATTCTAGAAGCTTTATTTTCCGATTGGTTGTTTCTTAATTTAAAAGTTTTTAATTATTTACTGAAGAGTTTTTGGGGAAAAACTTGGCTTAAATGTTTTTTAAGAAATAACACAATGTTATTATTTGTTAAAGACATAAAAATCGGATCCATTTGCATGGTTCTCAAGTATCTGTTTTTCCTGTGCTATTGTTTTACACCGTTTTCCTGTTTCTCTGGAATTAACAATTTTGTTTACATTTATTCTTTTTTTAAGAAATACCTTTTATATGGACCTCTTACTAAGTATACGTAGAGTATCCCGAAAGGTATTCCTAAATAAATTGTATACTTCCTGTTACAAGCGGAAACTCCTGTGCAGGCTCCTACCCTCTTAGTTGTTTGATGAGAAATGTTCATCCAAAATTAAGTATACTAAAAGCGTGAGAGGTACTTTTTTAAATGAAAATTAATCAGGTAAAAGACTCATAGCATCCTAAACAATTCTTCAACAGTCCCTCATGCGTCGGCCTTTTGTAAGAGTCTGACATGAGGTATAAATTAAAGGAACAGAATTAGCTTCCAGGGGTCTCAAATGCTGTGTATTTCTAGCTTCCGAGGGGAAACGAACTTCAAAAATATTCGATGAAGGTTGTTGATACACTTTCCAGAGAAAGGGATAAAATTTCCGCATGTGTTTCACGAAGTTTCTGGCAATTTATTTTAAAACATGATTATAATTTTTGAATCCATAATTCATATCAGTTTCCAACTGGTGTGTTTCACCAAATTAAAAAATAGTAGAGTAATAATTTATATAATCCTTCCAAAAGACCTGCAGCGTACAAAAGATGTTTACGCACAGAGGCTTGGAAGCTTTTCTTCATGTTTTGGGCAATCTTATTCAAAAAATGATTGGAAATTTAAATCCATAGGAGGAAATAGTTTCCAACTAGTATTTTTCAGCAAATTAAAAGAAATGTGAGGCAATAAAAATATTTTATCTTTCCAAAGGGTAGGAACACACATACATAGCTGTTTACCCAGAGAGCCTTGGCGGCTTTAATCACGTTTAGGGCAATGTTATTCAAAAAATGTGATTACAAAATTAAATTCATGGGAGAAAAGTATTTCCAACTAGAGCTTTCAGCAAATTAAAAAGAATGTGAGGCAATAAATATATTTCATCTTTCCGCAGTGGAAGAACAGCATGTCGCTTTTTACAGGGGTAATTGTCGAGGAAGTGTATTTGCATTTTTAGTGCTCCCAAGCACAATTTTGAAATTCCGATGTCTCGAAACACACAGTTTTGATATTTTCAGTATCCCGTGTTCGAAAACCTTAATTGCAAACAATCCTTAGGCCCCAAATATGACTTCGTTATAGAAAATGGGACGTAATCCTTTCATTAGGAGAAGGATTCCTAAAAACTTGTTGATAAACGTGCAAACCTATGCTTATTATAGCAACGGAAAGCTCTCTGGTTAGCATCAGCTTTCGTTTTCTTCCTTGTGAGAGTTCACTACTACAGAGTTCCAAGTTACATTATCTACCAACAAGTAATTGTACACCTGTGATAGCAAAGGAAAACGAAATTTATTCACCTTCAATAGTTGATGGAGCCTCCACGAGCGGCGATTACATTTGCGACCCTCCGGGGCATAGTCTCAACCAGGCGTTGTACGACGGCTAGCGGTATTTTCTTACACTCGGCTTGGAGAAGACAGGTCAGTTCTTTCACTGATTTCGGACGGTGGAGGCACCCCTTAAGTCGATGGTCCAACTCGTCCCAGAGGTGCTCGATAGGGTTAAGGTTCGGGCTCTGCGCAGGCCAGTCCATTCGATTAACCCCATTGTCACAATACCAAGCCATGGTGGACCTCGCAACAAGACAGGTGGCAATGTCATTCTCAAAGTAACATGGGTCCACCCTGTAAAACTGCCAAAACGTAGGAAGCACATGGTCATCCAAAATGGTGCAGTAGGTCTCGGCGTTGAGTCCACCAGGAATTGCGACCAAGGGTCCCGTGCCATACCAGGAGAAACACCCCATAGCATATTTCCACCGCCGCCAAACTTCACAGTTGGCACAGTACTTTCCGGCAGGTGGCGTTTTCCAGGCAGACGCCAAACCCAGACCCTGCCTTCTGGACGGTAGAGGGTGAACCTTGATTCGTCGCTCCAGAGAACCAGTTTCCACTGTTCAACGGTCCACTGTCGACGTTCTTTGCACCACGTTAGCCCAGCAGCGTTATTGGACTTGGTGATCAAAGGCTTGTGGGCGGCAGCACGTCCATGATAACCGAGCAGATGGGCTTCCGTACGGATGGTATTCATTGAAAGAACACTCCCGGATACCTGTTGAAACTCTTTGAAGATATGGTCCATTGATTTGGTGCGGTTCTTCTGAATTTCTCTGGCCAGCACCCGTCGGTCTCTAACTGCCAGTTTTTTGGGTCTGCCGGGTCGGGGCACATTCCGACCGTCACCTCTTATCTTCCACTTGCCAATCACGTAGGCCACTGTCGATTTTGGGTACTTCAACTCGCTGGATTAGTCACGTATGGATCGGCCATTTCTGCGATACCCGACGATTACACCTTTCTCGAAATCAGAGATCTCCGAACTGCGTGGCATCTTGCATGCGACTGGTTGCCTTGTTGTTTCCCACACGATATTTAACGGCGGCGGCCGTGACGTGTATCAGGACCGCAGATATCGTCGATTGCAGGGGTGTCCAATTACTTGTTGGTAGATAGTGTATATTATGTACGCCTATCTAAAGGCGAAATCACATCCAAAAACTTTAGTACATCTAGAAACAGAAAAAATTATAATTGATTATAAATAATTTATTTTATTGATACATTACTGTAAATTTTATATTATTACATTACAAAAAAATACCAGATTAAGGATATAGAACAGATTGAATGTTTAAATTTGCTATATTGTTAAATGCAACATAATTATTTAGATGCCATGTATTGCGTGTCTACCTTAAAATGAAAACTGAAAAATTCGTGATAATTAGATATCTAAGTTTTAAAGGTTAAACTTAAACTAAGTTTTACAAAAAATTACGTATGTTAAAAACAAAATGACAGAAAACAAGTATAGCGAATTATTCATTCTTACTTTGAACTGATAGAAGGCAAACAAATAACACAATTCTTGTGTATGTTTATAAAAACATATAAAATTGGCTGCCAATGGAGAGTTTAAAAATTATTTGTATGCGTGTGATATTATTTTTTGAATTTATGTTATTGCATTCCTTTTATCTGTTAGTGATACACCGAAATAACGATTACCAAAATTTCATTAAATATTAACTTCGCAAAATCATTGTTCTAACAGAAAAGAAAAATGTAAATGTCCATGTTTGTCGTTGTTTCAAGAAAACAGTTGAAGAGGAATTTTAGAAAAGATACATTTGTTAAAATTGCTAAAATTTTGAAGGCAAATACAGAGTAAGCGATCACAGCAGTTAAATTTTAAATCTTTGTTATGAAACAGCAGTTTGATCAACTGAAGCTTTAGTGCATATTGGAAAAAAAGTTTTGAAGTCGAATATTTCGAAACCCTGGTAAAAATAGCTCAACGTCACGTTGACAAACGCTTGTACACCAGCAATTTGGGACACGTAAAGAACAGGTAAAAACATTTCTAGAATTATTCACGGAAGGTTTTCCAAATCTGAATGCTTCAGTCTGAGATTCAATGGCAAGTGTAAGTATAACTTAAGCTCACACAGGACAAATACATTGTTTGACAATCTACATGAAGGTATAATTCCAATGTAATGAAAAGCAATATAACACTTGGAAGTTTGAATAATGGAGGATCAAAGCACTAGTAAATCATAGTGGTTTCTATAAGAGCATCGAATATAAGATATAATTTTAAGTGCGACAACTACAAAACGGAAATTTCTCATTCGGAACGCAGTCATCAAGACAAAAATTCTATTTCAGGAACAGATTCAAAACGCAAAAACGCACTGAAAGATGCACATTCCCTTTTTTTTTTTTTTTTTTTTTGGTCGCATTTTGTGAAGTTTTGGAACTGAGTTTTAAGAGTTTTCATTTTCGCATATCGAACAGGTTACCTTGCCTGACTACTTATCTGCCGCATATAATAATGAAATGCATTTCCTCCTTGCAGCGAAAGAGTTTTAAGGAATTGTTCATACCTTCGTGTAAGCCTTGGAGAAATTATGGACTGTGTAAATTATTTATGTAAACTCTGGCATACTTCGATAGACTTCTCTTGTTGGTAGATTGTAAAACTCGCTGCAGTACCATTAAGAGCATTTTGAAACCACGCAAATATTTTTAAACGTTTATGAATTATTACGGTGAATTTACCCTGTAGGACTTTTATTTCACTTCGGGGGAAGAATTTATGTTAATGCACTCAGCGCTACTTCTCTTCTTTACAACGTTATCGGAATTGGGATTACAGTATTAACTGTCAGCGGTAAAATAAAACGAATTTGAATGAAAACATGTCAAAGCCTTCAAAATTTCAACGATTTGTGCTGAAGAATTCAAAGTGGGCAATCAATCTAATTGTGTGTCAGTGAATCCCTAAAGCCTGAAGTGAACATTAGTGATGAGACATTAACTACTACATCGCGCGAATTGTCTTGGGTAACAGCTAGAAATTGTTCAAGATTTATGAAACCTTCGATGAATAATAAACAAAAGGCACGTTCCGCAAAAAAATACTTAAGGAATTTGTAGCAAAGCTGACTGTTTTGCCAGCTCATGTCAAAGGAGTAATAACGGCTGTTCCAGTAAGTTACTAGAAAACATAAAACAAGCAAGCAAATAAAGGATTTGATCTCTGACTACATAAAACAATTAACCAAGTGGACAGAATATCACCTTAATCACGAAGAGTTTCTTAAGAAAGAATGAGAACACCTGACCCATATCAACTGTAATAGGGTCAAATACACTGGCAATAATTACCTTTAGCTAATGTCGTTCTTGAAAGAATTAGGAACGACTGAAAAAACTGGAGGAGTCCACCTTATTGTGCTTCCATTGCACCAGCTATCATATTAAAAACTTCACATGACAAGTCGAAAAGAATGTGATTACACATCACAATACCCGTCATGCTTTTCTCTGAAACCATCGCAAACAGGAAGCTTTTTCTTAAGTGAAATGATGGTCCGGTTACATGGGGGTGTTTGTCGTTCCGTAGGCTGAACCTTGTTTCAAAACAAAGACATCACATAAATGAAATTTCTGTCAATCTGGCTCTGGTGAATTACCTTCCTCTAAAGCAGAGAATATAATTGTGGTTGTATTAACTACGCTTGGAATGGGAGCCTAGAATAGTTACCTTATATCAAAGATATAGTCATTGTGTACAAAAGCATAGCAGGGAAGCACTCAGCACTTCAGAATATCCTGAAATCAAGAATGAATTCCTTTCATAGTAATTTCCTGGTCATTATGCCTTTAGCACTAAATAACTAGAAGTGGCATGATATTCACAACAGTGCTACGTAAATAGTTGCAGGAAATACTATATTGACCATTACTGTAGTTTAGCAGTAAAAGATTAAACTGATTCCTGAATTCTCCGATATCCTGTAGTAGATTCACTGACCGGTAACAGTGGGAATACTGATTTCATATATGGTAGTACAGAAGCATTTATTATCATGTGGGTCCTGCTTTTAATTTAAAGAAACTCGTTTAAAGGTGTGCTAACTTTCAATAATTTAAAACATTGAAATAAGGATAATTTGAAGAAATTATGCAAAGACCTTGGGAAAAATAGACTGCAAACGCAATGCAAGCTCTTCGGAGGCAAGGAGCAGCAATACAGATAGCAGCGCCTTCTGTAAGAGCGAGGAGTTGATGGGAAATTATTGGAAAGTTACATACAATGTTTGATTCAACGCATAATGTATCGCATAAATAGCGCAGGAGGAATATTCTGGTGCGAATACAAACCAACAAATTTCAGGATCAATATTTAATTAGTAAGTTCTCAATTTCGATGAAAATCAGCTGTGAAATAGAAAATACGCAGCTACATACAACGAACACCCGATACCTAAAGTTGTAGCAATGCGAATTTAAATATACCGCATTATCGTTCCTTTATATTATCCTTAATCTCCCCGATTTTGTTCCTCAGATTGTTTTATTGAAACATATTTTTACCACATGAGCTCATGCATAATAAGTACCACATAAAATAAAAAAGGACGTCTACAGATATCGTGTTTACAAAACTATCACGGCTTTCCTTCAGACATGCGGAGTCAGTTATATCTATTATTAATTGCAGTGCCGTATTCACACTCAATAAACTAACTTTAAAAGCTACTGATACATATAATTTGAAAGAATAGCAACGCACTTTATCTCACCTAATTTTCTGACCAAGCACTACTATGGCTCAATAAACACTGCATATTCTTATGAAGCAAATGAACAATTAATAAGAACATGCATTGTTTATACTGTGCTGAACATTAATACATCATACATGCATACAAAAATCCATTTCTTACCTTAATTATTTCTTTGACTACCGACCTGTGTGAACTGTCTAGTTTATTTTGTTTTTTTTTTTGCTAAGAAAAGTAGACTATATAAACATTTTTTCAAATTATCTTGTAAAAGATCAAAAAGGAGAACATATCACAGGATAGACCTTGAAATAGTGGCAAACAAGCTTTGTTTTTATTCCTGCAATTATGATTTAGTCAAATGCTAGTTGCTAAAATTTCAGGTTGTTCGAGATTTGTGTTTCAGTTCATTCTCAATAGAAAAACCATTTGCTTATTTTACGGGTGGAAAGTTTCGCGAAATGAGAGAATTATGGAAATTAATAAGTGATACCTCTGTTCTTAAAAATAGTGTTCAGGATGATAAATTACAGACCTTGAAAGAAACCCTACAAAATTGGAAACAAAGTTGCAATCTACTCTATTGAGCAATATTTTGCTAGAAAAATCCCAAATAAAATTAGGAACTCATTTTGAAAGTTACTATTGAAAATATCTCATAACATTGTACTGACAAAAGAAATGGTTGTTCAGAAAAAAATTTAATATCTAACCCCAACTGTAGCTATTATAAATTGGAAGAGTCACGTGAGCATTTGTTTGTTGATTGTACTTTTGTAAAATATATTTAGGAATGGCTTCAAAATTTTTTAAATTGTAGTCAGAAATTTACCCCATATCACATTTTGTACCATGTACACTGAAATTGCTCAGACTCTAAAAACATTGCAATTCAAGATCTTTTGGCAATTACTAAATATAATAGTTTGAAAAATATAAATGCTTTATCTTTTGAACAGAAAGCTAAAAATACAGAACAAATTAAATTATCCAGATATATGGTTCTTTAACAACATTTAAAAAATGGAAATCACTGGCTCCAGTACTGTATAAGAAGGGAAATAAGGTGTTAAATAAAATTATTGAATAATATTTTAAAAACCTCAATATTACAAGATAATTCACCATTGTTATATTTTATTTGGCATAGTAGAACGTTTTAAATACAAATTAAGATAATTTGGGAAATCGTTTTTGTGTCAACTTTTAGTTGAAAAAATAAAGTATATATATTAATTCTAGAAGCTTTATTTTCCGATTGGTTGTTTCTTAATTTAAAAGTTTTTAATTATTTACTGAAGAGTTTTTGGGGAAAAACTTGGCTTAAATGTTTTTTAAGAAATAACACAATGTTATTATTTGTTAAAGACATAAAAATCGGATCCATTTGCATGGTTCTCAAGTATCTGTTTTTCCTGTGCTATTGTTTTACACCGTTTTCCTGTTTCTCTGGAATTAACAATTTTGTTTACATTTATTCTTTTTTTAAGAAATACCTTTTATATGGACCTCTTACTAAGTATACGTAGAGTATCCCGAAAGGTATTCCTAAATAAATTGTATACTTCCTGTTACAAGCGGAAACTCCTGTGCAGGCTCCTACCCTCTTAGTTGTTTGATGAGAAATGTTCATCCAAAATTAAGTATACTAAAAGCGTGAGAGGTACTTTTTTAAATGAAAATTAATCAGGTAAAAGACTCATAGCATCCTAAACAATTCTTCAACAGTCCCTCATGCGTCGGCCTTTTGTAAGAGTCTGACATGAGGTATAAATTAAAGGAACAGAATTAGCTTCCAGGGGTCTCAAATGCTGTGTATTTCTAGCTTCCGAGGGGAAACGAACTTCAAAAATATTCGATGAAGGTTGTTGATACACTTTCCAGAGAAAGGGATAAAATTTCCGCATGTGTTTCACGAAGTTTCTGGCAATTTATTTTAAAACATGATTATAATTTTTGAATCCATAATTCATATCAGTTTCCAACTGGTGTGTTTCACCAAATTAAAAAATAGTAGAGTAATAATTTATATAATCCTTCCAAAAGACCTGCAGCGTACAAAAGATGTTTACGCACAGAGGCTTGGAAGCTTTTCTTCATGTTTTGGGCAATCTTATTCAAAAAATGATTGGAAATTTAAATCCATAGGAGGAAATAGTTTCCAACTAGTATTTTTCAGCAAATTAAAAGAAATGTGAGGCAATAAAAATATTTTATCTTTCCAAAGGGTAGGAACACACATACATAGCTGTTTACCCAGAGAGCCTTGGCGGCTTTAATCACGTTTAGGGCAATGTTATTCAAAAAATGTGATTACAAAATTAAATTCATGGGAGAAAAGTATTTCCAACTAGAGCTTTCAGCAAATTAAAAAGAATGTGAGGCAATAAATATATTTCATCTTTCCGCAGTGGAAGAACAGCATGTCGCTTTTTACAGGGGTAATTGTCGAGGAAGTGTATTTGCATTTTTAGTGCTCCCAAGCACAATTTTGAAATTCCGATGTCTCGAAACACACAGTTTTGATATTTTCAGTATCCCGTGTTCGAAAACCTTAATTGCAAACAATCCTTAGGCCCCAAATATGACTTCGTTATAGAAAATGGGACGTAATCCTTTCATTAGGAGAAGGATTCCTAAAAACTTGTTGATAAACGTGCAAACCTATGCTTATTATAGCAACGGAAAGCTCTCTGGTTAGCATCAGCTTTCGTTTTCTTCCTTGTGAGAGTTCACTACTACAGAGTTCCAAGTTACATTATCTACCAACAAGTAATTGTACACCTGTGATAGCAAAGGAAAACGAAATTTATTCACCTTCAATAGTTGATGGAGCCTCCACGAGCGGCGATTACATTTGCGACCCTCCGGGGCATAGTCTCAACCAGGCGTTGTACGACGGCTAGCGGTATTTTCTTACACTCGGCTTGGAGAAGACAGGTCAGTTCTTTCACTGATTTCGGACGGTGGAGGCACCCCTTAAGTCGATGGTCCAACTCGTCCCAGAGGTGCTCGATAGGGTTAAGGTTCGGGCTCTGCGCAGGCCAGTCCATTCGATTAACCCCATTGTCACAATACCAAGCCATGGTGGACCTCGCAACAAGACAGGTGGCAATGTCATTCTCAAAGTAACATGGGTCCACCCTGTAAAACTGCCAAAACGTAGGAAGCACATGGTCATCCAAAATGGTGCAGTAGGTCTCGGCGTTGAGTCCACCAGGAATTGCGACCAAGGGTCCCGTGCCATACCAGGAGAAACACCCCATAGCATATTTCCACCGCCGCCAAACTTCACAGTTGGCACAGTACTTTCCGGCAGGTGGCGTTTTCCAGGCAGACGCCAAACCCAGACCCTGCCTTCTGGACGGTAGAGGGTGAACCTTGATTCGTCGCTCCAGAGAACCAGTTTCCACTGTTCAACGGTCCACTGTCGACGTTCTTTGCACCACGTTAGCCCAGCAGCGTTATTGGACTTGGTGATCAAAGGCTTGTGGGCGGCAGCACGTCCATGATAACCGAGCAGATGGGCTTCCGTACGGATGGTATTCATTGAAAGAACACTCCCGGATACCTGTTGAAACTCTTTGAAGATATGGTCCATTGATTTGGTGCGGTTCTTCTGAATTTCTCTGGCCAGCACCCGTCGGTCTCTAACTGCCAGTTTTTTGGGTCTGCCGGGTCGGGGCACATTCCGACCGTCACCTCTTATCTTCCACTTGCCAATCACGTAGGCCACTGTCGATTTTGGGTACTTCAACTCGCTGGATTAGTCACGTATGGATCGGCCATTTCTGCGATACCCGACGATTACACCTTTCTCGAAATCAGAGATCTCCGAACTGCGTGGCATCTTGCATGCGACTGGTTGCCTTGTTGTTTCCCACACGATATTTAACGGCGGCGGCCGTGACGTGTATCAGGACCGCAGATATCGTCGATTGCAGGGGTGTCCAATTACTTGTTGGTAGATAGTGTATATTATGTACGCCTATCTAAAGGCGAAATCACATCCAAAAACTTTAGTACATCTAGAAACAGAAAAAATTATAATTGATTATAAATAATTTATTTTATTGATACATTACTGTAAATTTTATATTATTACATTACAAAAAAATACCAGATTAAGGATATAGAACAGATTGAATGTTTAAATTTGCTATATTGTTAAATGCAACATAATTATTTAGATGCCATGTATTGCGTGTCTACCTTAAAATGAAAACTGAAAAATTCGTGATAATTAGATATCTAAGTTTTAAAGGTTAAACTTAAACTAAGTTTTACAAAAAATTACGTATGTTAAAAACAAAATGACAGAAAACAAGTATAGCGAATTATTCATTCTTACTTTGAACTGATAGAAGGCAAACAAATAACACAATTCTTGTGTATGTTTATAAAAACATATAAAATTGGCTGCCAATGGAGAGTTTAAAAATTATTTGTATGCGTGTGATATTATTTTTTGAATTTATGTTATTGCATTCCTTTTATCTGTTAGTGATACACCGAAATAACGATTACCAAAATTTCATTAAATATTAACTTCGCAAAATCATTGTTCTAACAGAAAAGAAAAATGTAAATGTCCATGTTTGTCGTTGTTTCAAGAAAACAGTTGAAGAGGAATTTTAGAAAAGATACATTTGTTAAAATTGCTAAAATTTTGAAGGCAAATACAGAGTAAGCGATCACAGCAGTTAAATTTTAAATCTTTGTTATGAAACAGCAGTTTGATCAACTGAAGCTTTAGTGCATATTGGAAAAAAAGTTTTGAAGTCGAATATTTCGAAACCCTGGTAAAAATAGCTCAACGTCACGTTGACAAACGCTTGTACACCAGCAATTTGGGACACGTAAAGAACAGGTAAAAACATTTCTAGAATTATTCACGGAAGGTTTTCCAAATCTGAATGCTTCAGTCTGAGATTCAATGGCAAGTGTAAGTATAACTTAAGCTCACACAGGACAAATACATTGTTTGACAATCTACATGAAGGTATAATTCCAATGTAATGAAAAGCAATATAACACTTGGAAGTTTGAATAATGGAGGATCAAAGCACTAGTAAATCATAGTGGTTTCTATAAGAGCATCGAATATAAGATATAATTTTAAGTGCGACAACTACAAAACGGAAATTTCTCATTCGGAACGCAGTCATCAAGACAAAAATTCTATTTCAGGAACAGATTCAAAACGCAAAAACGCACTGAAAGATGCACATTCCCTTTTTTTTTTTTTTTTTTTTTTGGTCGCATTTTGTGAAGTTTTGGAACTGAGTTTTAAGAGTTTTCATTTTCGCATATCGAACAGGTTACCTTGCCTGACTACTTATCTGCCGCATATAATAATGAAATGCATTTCCTCCTTGCAGCGAAAGAGTTTTAAGGAATTGTTCATACCTTCGTGTAAGCCTTGGAGAAATTATGGACTGTGTAAATTATTTATGTAAACTCTGGCATACTTCGATAGACTTCTCTTGTTGGTAGATTGTAAAACTCGCTGCAGTACCATTAAGAGCATTTTGAAACCACGCAAATATTTTTAAACGTTTATGAATTATTACGGTGAATTTACCCTGTAGGACTTTTATTTCACTTCGGGGGAAGAATTTATGTTAATGCACTCAGCGCTACTTCTCTTCTTTACAACGTTATCGGAATTGGGATTACAGTATTAACTGTCAGCGGTAAAATAAAACGAATTTGAATGAAAACATGTCAAAGCCTTCAAAATTTCAACGATTTGTGCTGAAGAATTCAAAGTGGGCAATCAATCTAATTGTGTGTCAGTGAATCCCTAAAGCCTGAAGTGAACATTAGTGATGAGACATTAACTACTACATCGCGCGAATTGTCTTGGGTAACAGCTAGAAATTGTTCAAGATTTATGAAACCTTCGATGAATAATAAACAAAAGGCACGTTCCGCAAAAAAATACTTAAGGAATTTGTAGCAAAGCTGACTGTTTTGCCAGCTCATGTCAAAGGAGTAATAACGGCTGTTCCAGTAAGTTACTAGAAAACATAAAACAAGCAAGCAAATAAAGGATTTGATCTCTGACTACATAAAACAATTAACCAAGTGGACAGAATATCACCTTAATCACGAAGAGTTTCTTAAGAAAGAATGAGAACACCTGACCCATATCAACTGTAATAGGGTCAAATACACTGGCAATAATTACCTTTAGCTAATGTCGTTCTTGAAAGAATTAGGAACGACTGAAAAAACTGGAGGAGTCCACCTTATTGTGCTTCCATTGCACCAGCTATCATATTAAAAACTTCACATGACAAGTCGAAAAGAATGTGATTACACATCACAATACCCGTCATGCTTTTCTCTGAAACCATCGCAAACAGGAAGCTTTTTCTTAAGTGAAATGATGGTCCGGTTACATGGGGGTGTTTGTCGTTCCGTAGGCTGAACCTTGTTTCAAAACAAAGACATCACATAAATGAAATTTCTGTCAATCTGGCTCTGGTGAATTACCTTCCTCTAAAGCAGAGAATATAATTGTGGTTGTATTAACTACGCTTGGAATGGGAGCCTAGAATAGTTACCTTATATCAAAGATATAGTCATTGTGTACAAAAGCATAGCAGGGAAGCACTCAGCACTTCAGAATATCCTGAAATCAAGAATGAATTCCTTTCATAGTAATTTCCTGGTCATTATGCCTTTAGCACTAAATAACTAGAAGTGGCATGATATTCACAACAGTGCTACGTAAATAGTTGCAGGAAATACTATATTGACCATTACTGTAGTTTAGCAGTAAAAGATTAAACTGATTCCTGAATTCTCCGATATCCTGTAGTAGATTCACTGACCGGTAACAGTGGGAATACTGATTTCATATATGGTAGTACAGAAGCATTTATTATCATGTGGGTCCTGCTTTTAATTTAAAGAAACTCGTTTAAAGGTGTGCTAACTTTCAATAATTTAAAACATTGAAATAAGGATAATTTGAAGAAATTATGCAAAGACCTTGGGAAAAATAGACTGCAAACGCAATGCAAGCTCTTCGGAGGCAAGGAGCAGCAATACAGATAGCAGCGCCTTCTGTAAGAGCGAGGAGTTGATGGGAAATTATTGGAAAGTTACATACAATGTTTGATTCAACGCATAATGTATCGCATAAATAGCGCAGGAGGAATATTCTGGTGCGAATACAAACCAACAAATTTCAGGATCAATATTTAATTAGTAAGTTCTCAATTTCGATGAAAATCAGCTGTGAAATAGAAAATACGCAGCTACATACAACGAACACCCGATACCTAAAGTTGTAGCAATGCGAATTTAAATATACCGCATTATCGTTCCTTTATATTATCCTTAATCTCCCCGATTTTGTTCCTCAGATTGTTTTATTGAAACATATTTTTACCACATGAGCTCATGCATAATAAGTACCACATAAAATAAAAAAGGACGTCTACAGATATCGTGTTTACAAAACTATCACGGCTTTCCTTCAGACATGCGGAGTCAGTTATATCTATTATTAATTGCAGTGCCGTATTCACACTCAATAAACTAACTTTAAAAGCTACTGATACATATAATTTGAAAGAATAGCAACGCACTTTATCTCACCTAATTTTCTGACCAAGCACTACTATGGCTCAATAAACACTGCATATTCTTATGAAGCAAATGAACAATTAATAAGAACATGCATTGTTTATACTGTGCTGAACATTAATACATCATACATGCATACAAAAATCCATTTCTTACCTTAATTATTTCTTTGACTACCGACCTGTGTGAACTGTCTAGTTTATTTTGTTTTTTTTTGCTAAGAAAAGTAGACTATATAAACATTTTTTCAAATTATCTTGTAAAAGATCAAAAAGGAGAACATATCACAGGATAGACCTTGAAATAGTGGCAAACAAGCTTTGTTTTTATTCCTGCAATTATGATTTAGTCAAATGCTAGTTGCTAAAATTTCAGGTTGTTCGAGATTTGTGTTTCAGTTCATTCTCAATAGAAAAACCATTTGCTTATTTTACGGGTGGAAAGTTTCGCGAAATGAGAGAATTATGGAAATTAATAAGTGATACCTCTGTTCTTAAAAATAGTGTTCAGGATGATAAATTACAGACCTTGAAAGAAACCCTACAAAATTGGAAACAAAGTTGCAATCTACTCTATTGAGCAATATTTTGCTAGAAAAATCCCAAATAAAATTAGGAACTCATTTTGAAAGTTACTATTGAAAATATCTCATAACATTGTACTGACAAAAGAAATGGTTGTTCAGAAAAAAATTTAATATCTAACCCCAACTGTAGCTATTATAAATTGGAAGAGTCACGTGAGCATTTGTTTGTTGATTGTACTTTTGTAAAATATATTTAGGAATGGCTTCAAAATTTTTTAAATTGTAGTCAGAAATTTACCCCATATCACATTTTGTACCATGTACACTGAAATTGCTCAGACTCTAAAAACATTGCAATTCAAGATCTTTTGGCAATTACTAAATATAATAGTTTGAAAAATATAAATGCTTTATCTTTTGAACAGAAAGCTAAAAATACAGAACAAATTAAATTATCCAGATATATGGTTCTTTAACAACATTTAAAAAATGGAAATCACTGGCTCCAGTACTGTATAAGAAGGGAAATAAGGTGTTAAATAAAATTATTGAATAATATTTTAAAAACCTCAATATTACAAGATAATTCACCATTGTTATATTTTATTTGGCATAGTAGAACGTTTTAAATACAAATTAAGATAATTTGGGAAATCGTTTTTGTGTCAACTTTTAGTTGAAAAAATAAAGTATATATATTAATTCTAGAAGCTTTATTTTCCGATTGGTTGTTTCTTAATTTAAAAGTTTTTAATTATTTACTGAAGAGTTTTTGGGGAAAAACTTGGCTTAAATGTTTTTTAAGAAATAACACAATGTTATTATTTGTTAAAGACATAAAAATCGGATCCATTTGCATGGTTCTCAAGTATCTGTTTTTCCTGTGCTATTGTTTTACACCGTTTTCCTGTTTCTCTGGAATTAACAATTTTGTTTACATTTATTCTTTTTTTAAGAAATACCTTTTATATGGACCTCTTACTAAGTATACGTAGAGTATCCCGAAAGGTATTCCTAAATAAATTGTATACTTCCTGTTACAAGCGGAAACTCCTGTGCAGGCTCCTACCCTCTTAGTTGTTTGATGAGAAATGTTCATCCAAAATTAAGTATACTAAAAGCGTGAGAGGTACTTTTTTAAATGAAAATTAATCAGGTAAAAGACTCATAGCATCCTAAACAATTCTTCAACAGTCCCTCATGCGTCGGCCTTTTGTAAGAGTCTGACATGAGGTATAAATTAAAGGAACAGAATTAGCTTCCAGGGGTCTCAAATGCTGTGTATTTCTAGCTTCCGAGGGGAAACGAACTTCAAAAATATTCGATGAAGGTTGTTGATACACTTTCCAGAGAAAGGGATAAAATTTCCGCATGTGTTTCACGAAGTTTCTGGCAATTTATTTTAAAACATGATTATAATTTTTGAATCCATAATTCATATCAGTTTCCAACTGGTGTGTTTCACCAAATTAAAAAATAGTAGAGTAATAATTTATATAATCCTTCCAAAAGACCTGCAGCGTACAAAAGATGTTTACGCACAGAGGCTTGGAAGCTTTTCTTCATGTTTTGGGCAATCTTATTCAAAAAATGATTGGAAATTTAAATCCATAGGAGGAAATAGTTTCCAACTAGTATTTTTCAGCAAATTAAAAGAAATGTGAGGCAATAAAAATATTTTATCTTTCCAAAGGGTAGGAACACACATACATAGCTGTTTACCCAGAGAGCCTTGGCGGCTTTAATCACGTTTAGGGCAATGTTATTCAAAAAATGTGATTACAAAATTAAATTCATGGGAGAAAAGTATTTCCAACTAGAGCTTTCAGCAAATTAAAAAGAATGTGAGGCAATAAATATATTTCATCTTTCCGCAGTGGAAGAACAGCATGTCGCTTTTTACAGGGGTAATTGTCGAGGAAGTGTATTTGCATTTTTAGTGCTCCCAAGCACAATTTTGAAATTCCGATGTCTCGAAACACACAGTTTTGATATTTTCAGTATCCCGTGTTCGAAAACCTTAATTGCAAACAATCCTTAGGCCCCAAATATGACTTCGTTATAGAAAATGGGACGTAATCCTTTCATTAGGAGAAGGATTCCTAAAAACTTGTTGATAAACGTGCAAACCTATGCTTATTATAGCAACGGAAAGCTCTCTGGTTAGCATCAGCTTTCGTTTTCTTCCTTGTGAGAGTTCACTACTACAGAGTTCCAAGTTACATTATCTACCAACAAGTAATTGTACACCTGTGATAGCAAAGGAAAACGAAATTTATTCACCTTCAATAGTTGATGGAGCCTCCACGAGCGGCGATTACATTTGCGACCCTCCGGGGCATAGTCTCAACCAGGCGTTGTACGACGGCTAGCGGTATTTTCTTACACTCGGCTTGGAGAAGACAGGTCAGTTCTTTCACTGATTTCGGACGGTGGAGGCACCCCTTAAGTCGATGGTCCAACTCGTCCCAGAGGTGCTCGATAGGGTTAAGGTTCGGGCTCTGCGCAGGCCAGTCCATTCGATTAACCCCATTGTCACAATACCAAGCCATGGTGGACCTCGCAACAAGACAGGTGGCAATGTCATTCTCAAAGTAACATGGGTCCACCCTGTAAAACTGCCAAAACGTAGGAAGCACATGGTCATCCAAAATGGTGCAGTAGGTCTCGGCGTTGAGTCCACCAGGAATTGCGACCAAGGGTCCCGTGCCATACCAGGAGAAACACCCCATAGCATATTTCCACCGCCGCCAAACTTCACAGTTGGCACAGTACTTTCCGGCAGGTGGCGTTTTCCAGGCAGACGCCAAACCCAGACCCTGCCTTCTGGACGGTAGAGGGTGAACCTTGATTCGTCGCTCCAGAGAACCAGTTTCCACTGTTCAACGGTCCACTGTCGACGTTCTTTGCACCACGTTAGCCCAGCAGCGTTATTGGACTTGGTGATCAAAGGCTTGTGGGCGGCAGCACGTCCATGATAACCGAGCAGATGGGCTTCCGTACGGATGGTATTCATTGAAAGAACACTCCCGGATACCTGTTGAAACTCTTTGAAGATATGGTCCATTGATTTGGTGCGGTTCTTCTGAATTTCTCTGGCCAGCACCCGTCGGTCTCTAACTGCCAGTTTTTTGGGTCTGCCGGGTCGGGGCACATTCCGACCGTCACCTCTTATCTTCCACTTGCCAATCACGTAGGCCACTGTCGATTTTGGGTACTTCAACTCGCTGGATTAGTCACGTATGGATCGGCCATTTCTGCGATACCCGACGATTACACCTTTCTCGAAATCAGAGATCTCCGAACTGCGTGGCATCTTGCATGCGACTGGTTGCCTTGTTGTTTCCCACACGATATTTAACGGCGGCGGCCGTGACGTGTATCAGGACCGCAGATATCGTCGATTGCAGGGGTGTCCAATTACTTGTTGGTAGATAGTGTATATTATGTACGCCTATCTAAAGGCGAAATCACATCCAAAAACTTTAGTACATCTAGAAACAGAAAAAATTATAATTGATTATAAATAATTTATTTTATTGATACATTACTGTAAATTTTATATTATTACATTACAAAAAAATACCAGATTAAGGATATAGAACAGATTGAATGTTTAAATTTGCTATATTGTTAAATGCAACATAATTATTTAGATGCCATGTATTGCGTGTCTACCTTAAAATGAAAACTGAAAAATTCGTGATAATTAGATATCTAAGTTTTAAAGGTTAAACTTAAACTAAGTTTTACAAAAAATTACGTATGTTAAAAACAAAATGACAGAAAACAAGTATAGCGAATTATTCATTCTTACTTTGAACTGATAGAAGGCAAACAAATAACACAATTCTTGTGTATGTTTATAAAAACATATAAAATTGGCTGCCAATGGAGAGTTTAAAAATTATTTGTATGCGTGTGATATTATTTTTTGAATTTATGTTATTGCATTCCTTTTATCTGTTAGTGATACACCGAAATAACGATTACCAAAATTTCATTAAATATTAACTTCGCAAAATCATTGTTCTAACAGAAAAGAAAAATGTAAATGTCCATGTTTGTCGTTGTTTCAAGAAAACAGTTGAAGAGGAATTTTAGAAAAGATACATTTGTTAAAATTGCTAAAATTTTGAAGGCAAATACAGAGTAAGCGATCACAGCAGTTAAATTTTAAATCTTTGTTATGAAACAGCAGTTTGATCAACTGAAGCTTTAGTGCATATTGGAAAAAAAGTTTTGAAGTCGAATATTTCGAAACCCTGGTAAAAATAGCTCAACGTCACGTTGACAAACGCTTGTACACCAGCAATTTGGGACACGTAAAGAACAGGTAAAAACATTTCTAGAATTATTCACGGAAGGTTTTCCAAATCTGAATGCTTCAGTCTGAGATTCAATGGCAAGTGTAAGTATAACTTAAGCTCACACAGGACAAATACATTGTTTGACAATCTACATGAAGGTATAATTCCAATGTAATGAAAAGCAATATAACACTTGGAAGTTTGAATAATGGAGGATCAAAGCATTAGTAAATCATAGTGGTTTCTATAAGAGCATCGAATATAAGATATAATTTTAAGTGCGACAACTACAAAACGGAAATTTCTCATTCGGAACGCAGTCATCAAGACAAAAATTCTATTTCAGGAACAGATTCAAAACGCAAAAACGCACTGAAAGATGCACATTCCCTTTTTTTTTTTTTTTTTTTTTTTTTTTGGTCGCATTTTGTGAAGTTTTGGAACTGAGTTTTAAGAGTTTTCATTTTCGCATATCGAACAGGTTACCTTGCCTGACTACTTATCTGCCGCATATAATAATGAAATGCATTTCCTCCTTGCAGCGAAAGAGTTTTAAGGAATTGTTCATACCTTCGTGTAAGCCTTGGAGAAATTATGGACTGTGTAAATTATTTATGTAAACTCTGGCATACTTCGATAGACTTCTCTTGTTGGTAGATTGTAAAACTCGCTGCAGTACCATTAAGAGCATTTTGAAACCACGCAAATATTTTTAAACGTTTATGAATTATTACGGTGAATTTCACCTGTAGGACTTTTATTTCACTTCGGGGGAAGAATTTATGTTAATGCACTCAGCGCTACTTCTCTTCTTTACAACGTTATCGGAATTGGGATTACAGTATTAACTGTCAGCGGTAAAATAAAACGAATTTGAATGAAAACATGTCAAAGCCTTCAAAATTTCAACGATTTGTGCTGAAGAATTCAAAGTGGGCAATCAATCTAATTGTGTGTCAGTGAATCCCTAAAGCCTGAAGTGAACATTAGTGATGAGACATTAACTACTACATCGCGCGAATTGTCTTGGGTAACAGCTAGAAATTGTTCAAGATTTATGAAACCTTCGATGAATAATAAACAAAAGGCACGTTCCGCAAAAAAATACTTAAGGAATTTGTAGCAAAGCTGACTGTTTTGCCAGCTCATGTCAAAGGAGTAATAACGGCTGTTCCAGTAAGTTACTAGAAAACATAAAACAAGCAAGCAAATAAAGGATTTGATCTCTGACTACATAAAACAATTAACCAAGTGGACAGAATATCACCTTAATCACGAAGAGTTTCTTAAGAAAGAATGAGAACACCTGACCCATATCAACTGTAATAGGGTCAAATACACTGGCAATAATTACCTTTAGCTAATGTCGTTCTTGAAAGAATTAGGAACGACTGAAAAAACTGGAGGAGTCCACCTTATTGTGCTTCCATTGCACCAGCTATCATATTAAAAACTTCACATGACAAGTCGAAAAGAATGTGATTACACATCACAATACCCGTCATGCTTTTCTCTGAAACCATCGCAAACAGGAAGCTTTTTCTTAAGTGAAATGATGGTCCGGTTACATGGGGGTGTTTGTCGTTCCGTAGGCTGAACCTTGTTTCAAAACAAAGACATCACATAAATGAAATTTCTGTCAATCTGGCTCTGGTGAATTACCTTCCTCTAAAGCAGAGAATATAATTGTGGTTGTATTAACTACGCTTGGAATGGGAGCCTAGAATAGTTACCTTATATCAAAGATATAGTCATTGTGTACAAAAGCATAGCAGGGAAGCACTCAGCACTTCAGAATATCCTGAAATCAAGAATGAATTCCTTTCATAGTAATTTCCTGGTCATTATGCCTTTAGCACTAAATAACTAGAAGTGGCATGATATTCACAACAGTGCTACGTAAATAGTTGCAGGAAATACTATATTGACCATTACTGTAGTTTAGCAGTAAAAGATTAAACTGATTCCTGAATTCTCCGATATCCTGTAGTAGATTCACTGACCGGTAACAGTGGGAATACTGATTTCATATATGGTAGTACAGAAGCATTTATTATCATGTGGGTCCTGCTTTTAATTTAAAGAAACTCGTTTAAAGGTGTGCTAACTTTCAATAATTTAAAACATTGAAATAAGGATAATTTGAAGAAATTATGCAAAGACCTTGGGAAAAATAGACTGCAAACGCAATGCAAGCTCTTCGGAGGCAAGGAGCAGCAATACAGATAGCAGCGCCTTCTGTAAGAGCGAGGAGTTGATGGGAAATTATTGGAAAGTTACATACAATGTTTGATTCAACGCATAATGTATCGCATAAATAGCGCAGGAGGAATATTCTGGTGCGAATACAAACCAACAAATTTCAGGATCAATATTTAATTAGTAAGTTCTCAATTTCGATGAAAATCAGCTGTGAAATAGAAAATACGCAGCTACATACAACGAACACCCGATACCTAAAGTTGTAGCAATGCGAATTTAAATATACCGCATTATCGTTCCTTTATATTATCCTTAATCTCCCCGATTTTGTTCCTCAGATTGTTTTATTGAAACATATTTTTACCACATGAGCTCATGCATAATAAGTACCACATAAAATAAAAAAGGACGTCTACAGATATCGTGTTTACAAAACTATCACGGCTTTCCTTCAGACATGCGGAGTCAGTTATATCTATTATTAATTGCAGTGCCGTATTCACACTCAATAAACTAACTTTAAAAGCTACTGATACATATAATTTGAAAGAATAGCAACGCACTTTATCTCACCTAATTTTCTGACCAAGCACTACTATGGCTCAATAAACACTGCATATTCTTATGAAGCAAATGAACAATTAATAAGAACATGCATTGTTTATACTGTGCTGAACATTAATACATCATACATGCATACAAAAATCCATTTCTTACCTTAATTATTTCTTTGACTACCGACCTGTGTGAACTGTCTAGTTTATTTTGTTTTTTTTTGCTAAGAAAAGTAGACTATATAAACATTTTTTCAAATTATCTTGTAAAAGATCAAAAAGGAGAACATATCACAGGATAGACCTTGAAATAGTGGCAAACAAGCTTTGTTTTTATTCCTGCAATTATGATTTAGTCAAATGCTAGTTGCTAAAATTTCAGGTTGTTCGAGATTTGTGTTTCAGTTCATTCTCAATAGAAAAACCATTTGCTTATTTTACGGGTGGAAAGTTTCGCGAAATGAGAGAATTATGGAAATTAATAAGTGATACCTCTGTTCTTAAAAATAGTGTTCAGGATGATAAATTACAGACCTTGAAAGAAACCCTACAAAATTGGAAACAAAGTTGCAATCTACTCTATTGAGCAATATTTTGCTAGAAAAATCCCAAATAAAATTAGGAACTCATTTTGAAAGTTACTATTGAAAATATCTCATAACATTGTACTGACAAAAGAAATGGTTGTTCAGAAAAAAATTTAATATCTAACCCCAACTGTAGCTATTATAAATTGGAAGAGTCACGTGAGCATTTGTTTGTTGATTGTACTTTTGTAAAATATATTTAGGAATGGCTTCAAAATTTTTTAAATTGTAGTCAGAAATTTACCCCATATCACATTTTGTACCATGTACACTGAAATTGCTCAGACTCTAAAAACATTGCAATTCAAGATCTTTTGGCAATTACTAAATATAATAGTTTGAAAAATATAAATGCTTTATCTTTTGAACAGAAAGCTAAAAATACAGAACAAATTAAATTATCCAGATATATGGTTCTTTAACAACATTTAAAAAATGGAAATCACTGGCTCCAGTACTGTATAAGAAGGGAAATAAGGTGTTAAATAAAATTATTGAATAATATTTTAAAAACCTCAATATTACAAGATAATTCACCATTGTTATATTTTATTTGGCATAGTAGAACGTTTTAAATACAAATTAAGATAATTTGGGAAATCGTTTTTGTGTCAACTTTTAGTTGAAAAAATAAAGTATATATATTAATTCTAGAAGCTTTATTTTCCGATTGGTTGTTTCTTAATTTAAAAGTTTTTAATTATTTACTGAAGAGTTTTTGGGGAAAAACTTGGCTTAAATGTTTTTTAAGAAATAACACAATGTTATTATTTGTTAAAGACATAAAAATCGGATCCATTTGCATGGTTCTCAAGTATCTGTTTTTCCTGTGCTATTGTTTTACACCGTTTTCCTGTTTCTCTGGAATTAACAATTTTGTTTACATTTATTCTTTTTTTAAGAAATACCTTTTATATGGACCTCTTACTAAGTATACGTAGAGTATCCCGAAAGGTATTCCTAAATAAATTGTATACTTCCTGTTACAAGCGGAAACTCCTGTGCAGGCTCCTACCCTCTTAGTTGTTTGATGAGAAATGTTCATCCAAAATTAAGTATACTAAAAGCGTGAGAGGTACTTTTTTAAATGAAAATTAATCAGGTAAAAGACTCATAGCATCCTAAACAATTCTTCAACAGTCCCTCATGCGTCGGCCTTTTGTAAGAGTCTGACATGAGGTATAAATTAAAGGAACAGAATTAGCTTCCAGGGGTCTCAAATGCTGTGTATTTCTAGCTTCCGAGGGGAAACGAACTTCAAAAATATTCGATGAAGGTTGTTGATACACTTTCCAGAGAAAGGGATAAAATTTCCGCATGTGTTTCACGAAGTTTCTGGCAATTTATTTTAAAACATGATTATAATTTTTGAATCCATAATTCATATCAGTTTCCAACTGGTGTGTTTCACCAAATTAAAAAATAGTAGAGTAATAATTTATATAATCCTTCCAAAAGACCTGCAGCGTACAAAAGATGTTTACGCACAGAGGCTTGGAAGCTTTTCTTCATGTTTTGGGCAATCTTATTCAAAAAATGATTGGAAATTTAAATCCATAGGAGGAAATAGTTTCCAACTAGTATTTTTCAGCAAATTAAAAGAAATGTGAGGCAATAAAAATATTTTATCTTTCCAAAGGGTAGGAACACACATACATAGCTGTTTACCCAGAGAGCCTTGGCGGCTTTAATCACGTTTAGGGCAATGTTATTCAAAAAATGTGATTACAAAATTAAATTCATGGGAGAAAAGTATTTCCAACTAGAGCTTTCAGCAAATTAAAAAGAATGTGAGGCAATAAATATATTTCATCTTTCCGCAGTGGAAGAACAGCATGTCGCTTTTTACAGGGGTAATTGTCGAGGAAGTGTATTTGCATTTTTAGTGCTCCCAAGCACAATTTTGAAATTCCGATGTCTCGAAACACACAGTTTTGATATTTTCAGTATCCCGTGTTCGAAAACCTTAATTGCAAACAATCCTTAGGCCCCAAATATGACTTCGTTATAGAAAATGGGACGTAATCCTTTCATTAGGAGAAGGATTCCTAAAAACTTGTTGATAAACGTGCAAACCTATGCTTATTATAGCAACGGAAAGCTCTCTGGTTAGCATCAGCTTTCGTTTTCTTCCTTGTGAGAGTTCACTACTACAGAGTTCCAAGTTACATTATCTACCAACAAGTAATTGTACACCTGTGATAGCAAAGGAAAACGAAATTTATTCACCTTCAATAGTTGATGGAGCCTCCACGAGCGGCGATTACATTTGCGACCCTCCGGGGCATAGTCTCAACCAGGCGTTGTACGACGGCTAGCGGTATTTTCTTACACTCGGCTTGGAGAAGACAGGTCAGTTCTTTCACTGATTTCGGACGGTGGAGGCACCCCTTAAGTCGATGGTCCAACTCGTCCCAGAGGTGCTCGATAGGGTTAAGGTTCGGGCTCTGCGCAGGCCAGTCCATTCGATTAACCCCATTGTCACAATACCAAGCCATGGTGGACCTCGCAACAAGACAGGTGGCAATGTCATTCTCAAAGTAACATGGGTCCACCCTGTAAAACTGCCAAAACGTAGGAAGCACATGGTCATCCAAAATGGTGCAGTAGGTCTCGGCGTTGAGTCCACCAGGAATTGCGACCAAGGGTCCCGTGCCATACCAGGAGAAACACCCCATAGCATATTTCCACCGCCGCCAAACTTCACAGTTGGCACAGTACTTTCCGGCAGGTGGCGTTTTCCAGGCAGACGCCAAACCCAGACCCTGCCTTCTGGACGGTAGAGGGTGAACCTTGATTCGTCGCTCCAGAGAACCAGTTTCCACTGTTCAACGGTCCACTGTCGACGTTCTTTGCACCACGTTAGCCCAGCAGCGTTATTGGACTTGGTGATCAAAGGCTTGTGGGCGGCAGCACGTCCATGATAACCGAGCAGATGGGCTTCCGTACGGATGGTATTCATTGAAAGAACACTCCCGGATACCTGTTGAAACTCTTTGAAGATATGGTCCATTGATTTGGTGCGGTTCTTCTGAATTTCTCTGGCCAGCACCCGTCGGTCTCTAACTGCCAGTTTTTTGGGTCTGCCGGGTCGGGGCACATTCCGACCGTCACCTCTTATCTTCCACTTGCCAATCACGTAGGCCACTGTCGATTTTGGGTACTTCAACTCGCTGGATTAGTCACGTATGGATCGGCCATTTCTGCGATACCCGACGATTACACCTTTCTCGAAATCAGAGATCTCCGAACTGCGTGGCATCTTGCATGCGACTGGTTGCCTTGTTGTTTCCCACACGATATTTAACGGCGGCGGCCGTGACGTGTATCAGGACCGCAGATATCGTCGATTGCAGGGGTGTCCAATTACTTGTTGGTAGATAGTGTATATTATGTACGCCTATCTAAAGGCGAAATCACATCCAAAAACTTTAGTACATCTAGAAACAGAAAAAATTATAATTGATTATAAATAATTTATTTTATTGATACATTACTGTAAATTTTATATTATTACATTACAAAAAAATACCAGATTAAGGATATAGAACAGATTGAATGTTTAAATTTGCTATATTGTTAAATGCAACATAATTATTTAGATGCCATGTATTGCGTGTCTACCTTAAAATGAAAACTGAAAAATTCGTGATAATTAGATATCTAAGTTTTAAAGGTTAAACTTAAACTAAGTTTTACAAAAAATTACGTATGTTAAAAACAAAATGACAGAAAACAAGTATAGCGAATTATTCATTCTTACTTTGAACTGATAGAAGGCAAACAAATAACACAATTCTTGTGTATGTTTATAAAAACATATAAAATTGGCTGCCAATGGAGAGTTTAAAAATTATTTGTATGCGTGTGATATTATTTTTTGAATTTATGTTATTGCATTCCTTTTATCTGTTAGTGATACACCGAAATAACGATTACCAAAATTTCATTAAATATTAACTTCGCAAAATCATTGTTCTAACAGAAAAGAAAAATGTAAATGTCCATGTTTGTCGTTGTTTCAAGAAAACAGTTGAAGAGGAATTTTAGAAAAGATACATTTGTTAAAATTGCTAAAATTTTGAAGGCAAATACAGAGTAAGCGATCACAGCAGTTAAATTTTAAATCTTTGTTATGAAACAGCAGTTTGATCAACTGAAGCTTTAGTGCATATTGGAAAAAAAGTTTTGGCCGCCCCGGTGGCGCAGTGGTCTAGGGCGCTGGCCTCTGATCATTCGTCCGTAAGGGGTCCGGGTTCAAATCCCGGTCAGGCATGGATGTTGTGTTTGTCTTACGGTGCTGGCTCTCTCCCTTCCCTAGAGCCAGTGACCCTAAATTAGGGACGGGCGACAGCTTATAGCCCATTGAGTTGCTCACGGTGGTCGTTAAACCTCGAATCAAAAAAAAAAAAAAAAAAAAGTTTTGAAGTCGAATATTTCGAAACCCTGGTAAAAATAGCTCAACGTCACGTTGACAAACGCTTGTACACCAGCAATTTGGGACACGTAAAGAACAGGTAAAAACATTTCTAGAATTATTCACGGAAGGTTTTCCAAATCTGAATGCTTCAGTCTGAGATTCAATGGCAAGTGTAAGTATAACTTAAGCTCACACAGGACAAATACATTGTTTGACAATCTACATGAAGGTATAATTCCAATGTAATGAAAAGCAATATAACACTTGGAAGTTTGAATAATGGAGGAACAAAGCACTAGTAAATCATAGTGGTTTCTATAAGAGCATCGAATATAAGATATAATTTTAAGTGCGACAACTACAAAACGGAAATTTCTCATTCGGAACGCAGTCATCAAGACAAAAATTCTATTTCAGGAACAGATTCAAAACGCAAAAACGCACTGAAAGATGCACATTCCCTTTTTTTTTTTTTTTTTTTTTTTTTTTGGTCGCATTTTGTGAAGTTTTGGAACTGAGTTTTAAGAGTTTTCATTTTCGCATATCGAACAGGTTACCTTGCCTGACTACTTATCTGCCGCATATAATAATGAAATGCATTTCCTCCTTGCAGCGAAAGAGTTTTAAGGAATTGTTCATACCTTCGTGTAAGCCTTGGAGAAATTATGGACTGTGTAAATTATTTATGTAAACTCTGGCATACTTCGATAGACTTCTCTTGTTGGTAGATTGTAAAACTCGCTGCAGTACCATTAAGAGCATTTTGAAACCACGCAAATATTTTTAAACGTTTATGAATTATTACGGTGAATTTACCCTGTAGGACTTTTATTTCACTTCGGGGGAAGAATTTATGTTAATGCACTCAGCGCTACTTCTCTTCTTTACAACGTTATCGGAATTGGGATTACAGTATTAACTGTCAGCGGTAAAATAAAACGAATTTGAATGAAAACATGTCAAAGCCTTCAAAATTTCAACGATTTGTGCTGAAGAATTCAAAGTGGGCAATCAATCTAATTGTGTGTCAGTGAATCCCTAAAGCCTGAAGTGAACATTAGTGATGAGACATTAACTACTACATCGCGCGAATTGTCTTGGGTAACAGCTAGAAATTGTTCAAGATTTATGAAACCTTCGATGAATAATAAACAAAAGGCACGTTCCGCAAAAAAATACTTAAGGAATTTGTAGCAAAGCTGACTGTTTTGCCAGCTCATGTCAAAGGAGTAATAACGGCTGTTCCAGTAAGTTACTAGAAAACATAAAACAAGCAAGCAAATAAAGGATTTGATCTCTGACTACATAAAACAATTAACCAAGTGGACAGAATATCACCTTAATCACGAAGAGTTTCTTAAGAAAGAATGAGAACACCTGACCCATATCAACTGTAATAGGGTCAAATACACTGGCGATAATTACCTTTAGCTAATGTCGTTCTTGAAAGAATTAGGAACGACTGAAAAAACTGGAGGAGTCCACCTTATTGTGCTTCCATTGCACCAGCTATCATATTAAAAACTTCACATGAGAAGTCGAAAAGAATGTGATTACACATCACAATACCCGTCATGCTTTTCTCTGAAACCATCGCAAACAGGAAGCTTTTTCTTAAGTGAAATGATGGTCCGGTTACATGGGGGTGTTTGTCGTTCCGTAGGCTGAACCTTGTTTCAAAACAAAGACATCACATAAATGAAATTTCTGTCAATCTGGCTGTGGTGAATTACCTTCCTCTAAAGCAGAGAATATAATTGTGGTTGTATTAACTACGCTTGGAATGGGAGCCTAGAATAGTTACCTTATATCAAAGATATAGTCATTGTGTACAAAAGCATAGCAGGGAAGCACTCAGCACTTCAGAATATCCTGAAATCAAGAATGAATTCCTTTCATAGTAATTTCCTGGTCATTATGCCTTTAGCACTAAATAACTAGAAGTGGCATGATATTCACAACAGTGCTACGTAAATAGTTGCAGGAAATACTATATTGACCATTACTGTAGTTTAGCAGTAAAAGATTAAACTGATTCCTGAATTCTCCGATATCCTGTAGTAGATTCACTGACCGGTAACAGTGGGAATACTGATTTCATATATGGTAGTACAGAAGCATTTATTATCATGTGGGTCCTGCTTTTAATTTAAAGAAACTCGTTTAAAGGTGTGCTAACTTTCAATAATTTAAAACATTGAAATAAGGATAATTTGAAGAAATTATGCAAAGACCTTGGGAAAAATAGACTGCAAACGCAATGCAAGCTCTTCGGAGGCAAGGAGCAGCAATACAGATAGCAGCGCCTTCTGTAAGAGCGAGGAGTTGATGGGAAATTATTGGAAAGTTACATACAATGTTTGATTCAACGCATAATGTATCGCATAAATAGCGCAGGAGGAATATTCTGGTGCGAATACAAACCAACAAATTTCAGGATCAATATTTAATTAGTAAGTTCTCAATTTCGATGAAAATCAGCTGTGAAATAGAAAATACGCAGCTACATACAACGAACACAGGATACCTAAAGTTGTAGCAATGCGAATTTAAATATACCGCATTATCGTTCCTTTATATTATCCTTAATCTCCCCGATTTTGTTCCTCAGATTGTTTTATTGAAACATATTTTTACCACATGAGCTCATGCATAATAAGTACCACATAAAATAAAAAAGGACGTCTACAGATATCGTGTTTACAAAACTATCACGGCTTTCCTTCAGACATGCGGAGTCAGTTATATCTATTATTAATTGCAGTGCCGTATTCACACTCAATAAACTAACTTTAAAAGCTACTGATACATATAATTTGAAAGAATAGCAACGCACTTTATCTCACCTAATTTTCTGACCAAGCACTACTATGGCTCAATAAACACTGCATATTCTTATGAAGCAAATGAACAATTAATAAGAACATGCATTGTTTATACTGTGCTGAACATTAATACATCATACATGCATACAAAAATCCATTTCTTACCTTAATTATTTCTTTGACTACCGACCTGTGTGAACTGTCTAGTTTATTTTGTTTTTTTTTTTGCTAAGAAAAGTAGACTATATAAACATTTTTTCAAATTATCTTGTAAAAGATCAAAAAGGAGAACATATCACAGGATAGACCTTGAAATAGTGGCAAACAAGCTTTGTTTTTATTCCTGCAATTATGATTTAGTCAAATGCTAGTTGCTAAAATTTCAGGTTGTTCGAGATTTGTGTTTCAGTTCATTCTCAATAGAAAAACCATTTGCTTATTTTACGGGTGGAAAGTTTCGCGAAATGAGAGAATTATGGAAATTAATAAGTGATACCTCTGTTCTTAAAAATAGTGTTCAGGATGATAAATTACAGACCTTGAAAGAAACCCTACAAAATTGGAAACAAAGTTGCAATCTACTCTATTGAGCAATATTTTGCTAGAAAAATCCCAAATAAAATTAGGAACTCATTTTGATAGTTACTATTGAAAATATCTCATAACATTGTACTGACAAAAGAAATGGTTGTTCAGAAAAAAATTTAATATCTAACCCCAACTGTAGCTATTATAAATTGGAAGAGTCACGTGAGCATTTGTTTGTTGATTGTACTTTTGTAAAATATATTTAGGAATGGCTTCAAAATTTTTTAAATTGTAGTCAGAAATTTACCCCATATCACATTTTGTACCATGTACACTGAAATTGCTCAGACTCTAAAAACATTGCAATTCAAGATCTTTTGGCAATTACTAAATATAATAGTTTGAAAAATATAAATGCTTTATCTTTTGAACAGAAAGCTAAAAATACAGAACAAATTAAATTATCCAGATATATGGTTCTTTAACAACATTTAAAAAATGGAAATCACTGGCTCCAGTACTGTATAAGAAGGGAAATAAGGTGTTAAATAAAATTATTGAATAATATTTTAAAAACCTCAATATTACAAGATAATTCACCATTGTTATATTTTATTTGGCATAGTAGAACGTTTTAAATACAAATTAAGATAATTTGGGAAATCGTTTTTGTGTCAACTTTTAGTTGAAAAAATAAAGTATATATATTAATTCTAGAAGCTTTATTTTCCGATTGGTTGTTTCTTATTTTAAAAGTTTTTAATTATTTACTGAAGAGTTTTTGGGGAAAAACTTGGCTTAAATGTTTTTTAAGAAATAACACAATGTTATTATTTGTTAAAGACATAAAAATCGGATCCATTTGCATGGTTCTCAAGTATCTGTTTTTCCTGTGCTATTGTTTTACACCGTTTTCCTGTTTCTCTGGAATTAACAATTTTGTTTACATTTATTCTTTTTTAAGAAATACCTTTTATATGGACCTCTTACTAAGTATACGTAGAGTATCCCGAAAGGTATTCCTAAATAAATTGTATACTTCCTGTTACAAGCGGAAACTCCTGTGCAGGCTCCTACCCTCTTAGTTGTTTGATGAGAAATGTTCATCCAAAATTAAGTATACTAAAAGCGTGAGAGGTACTTTTTTAAATGAAAATTAATCAGGTAATAGACTCATAGCATCCTAAACAATTCTTCAACAGTCCCTCATGCGTCGGCCTTTTGTAAGAGTCTGGCATGAGGTATAAATTAAAGGAACAGAATTAGCTTCCAGGGGTCTCAAATGCTGTGTATTTCTAGCTTCCGAGGGGAAACGAACTTCAAAAATATTCGATGAAGGTTGTTGATACACTTTCCAGAGAAAGGGATAAAATTTCCGCATGTGTTTCACGAAGTTTCTGGCAATTTATTTTAAAACATGATTATAATTTTTGAATCCATAATTCATATCAGTTTCCAACTGGTGTGTTTCACCAAATTAAAAAATAGTAGAGTAATAATTTATATAATCCTTCCAAAAGACCTGCAGCGTACAAAAGATGTTTACGCACAGAGGCTTGGAAGCTTTTCTTCATGTTTTGGGCAATCTTATTCAAAAAATGATTGGAAATTTAAATCCATAGGAGGAAATAGTTTCCAACTAGTATTTTTCAGCAAATTAAAAGAAATGTGAGGCAATAAAAATATTTTATCTTTCCAAAGGGTAGGAACACACATACATAGCTGTTTACCCAGAGAGCCTTGGCGGCTTTAATCACGTTTAGGGCAATGTTATTCAAAAAATGTGATTACAAAATTAAATTCATGGGAGAAAAGTATTTCCAACTAGAGCTTTCAGCAAATTAAAAAGAATGTGAGGCAATAAATATATTTCATCTTTCCGCAGTGGAAGAACAGCATGTCGCTTTTTACAGGGGTAATTGTCGAGGAAGTGTATTTGCATTTTTAGTGCTCCCAAGCACAATTTTGAAATTCCGATGTCTCGAAACACACAGTTTTGATATTTTCAGTATCCCGTGTTCGAAAACCTTAATTGCAAACAATCCTTAGGCCCCAAATATGACTTCGTTATAGAAAATGGGACGTAATCCTTTCATTAGGAGAAGGATTCCTAAAAACTTGTTGATAAACGTGCAAACCTATGCTTATTATAGCAACGGAAAGCTCTCTGGTTAGCATCAGCTTTCGTTTTCTTCCTTGTGAGAGTTCACTACTACAGAGTTCCAAGTTACATTATCTACCAACAAGTAATTGTACACCTGTGATAGCAAAGGAAAACGAAATTTATTCACCTTCAATAGTTGATGGAGCCTCCACGAGCGGCGATTACATTTGCGACCCTCCGGGGCATAGTCTCAACCAGGCGTTGTACGACGGCTAGCGGTATTTTCTTACACTCGGCTTGGAGAAGACAGGTCAGTTCTTTCACTGATTTCGGACGGTGGAGGCACCCCTTAAGTCGATGGTCCAACTCGTCCCAGAGGTGCTCGATAGGGTTAAGGTTCGGGCTCTGCGCAGGCCAGTCCATTCGATTAACCCCATTGTCACAATACCAAGCCATGGTGGACCTCGCAACAAGACAGGTGGCAATGTCATTCTCAAAGTAACATGGGTCCACCCTGTAAAACTGCCAAAACGTAGGAAGCACATGGTCATCCAAAATGGTGCAGTAGGTCTCGGCGTTGAGTCCACCAGGAATTGCGACCAAGGGTCCCGTGCCATACCAGGAGAAACACCCCATAGCATATTTCCACCGCCGCCAAACTTCACAGTTGGCACAGTACTTTCCGGCAGGTGGCGTTTTCCAGGCAGACGCCAAACCCAGACCCTGCCTTCTGGACGGTAGAGGGTGAACCTTGATTCGTCGCTCCAGAGAACCAGTTTCCACTGTTCAACGGTCCACTGTCGACGTTCTTTGCACCACGTTAGCCCAGCAGCGTTATTGGACTTGGTGATCAAAGGCTTGTGGGCGGCAGCACGTCCATGATAACCGAGCAGATGGGCTTCCGTACGGATGGTATTCATTGAAAGAACACTCCCGGATACCTGTTGAAACTCTTTGAAGATATGGTCCATTGATTTGGTGCGGTTCTTCTGAATTTCTCTGGCCAGCACCCGTCGGTCTCTAACTGCCAGTTTTTTGGGTCTGCCGGGTCGGGGCACATTCCGACCGTCACCTCTTATCTTCCACTTGCCAATCACGTAGGCCACTGTCGATTTTGGGTACTTCAACTCGCTGGATTAGTCACGTATGGATCGGCCATTTCTGCGATACCCGACGATTACACCTTTCTCGAAATCAGAGATCTCCGAACTGCGTGGCATCTTGCATGCGACTGGTTGCCTTGTTGTTTCCCACACGATATTTAACGGCGGCGGCCGTGACGTGTATCAGGACCGCAGATATCGTCGATTGCAGGGGTGTCCAATTACTTGTTGGTAGATAGTGTATATTATGTACGCCTATCTAAAGGCGAAATCACATCCAAAAACTTTAGTACATCTAGAAACAGAAAAAATTATAATTGATTATAAATAATTTATTTTATTGATACATTACTGTAAATTTTATATTATTACATTACAAAAAAATACCAGATTAAGGATATAGAACAGATTGAATGTTTAAATTTGCTATATTGTTAAATGCAACATAATTATTTAGATGCCATGTATTGCGTGTCTACCTTAAAATGAAAACTGAAAAATTCGTGATAATTAGATATCTAAGTTTTAAAGGTTAAACTTAAACTAAGTTTTACAAAAAATTACGTATGTTAAAAACAAAATGACAGAAAACAAGTATAGCGAATTATTCATTCTTACTTTGAACTGATAGAAGGCAAACAAATAACACAATTCTTGTGTATGTTTATAAAAACATATAAAATTGGCTGCCAATGGAGAGTTTAAAAATTATTTGTATGCGTGTGATATTATTTTTTGAATTTATGTTATTGCATTCCTTTTATCTGTTAGTGATACACCGAAATAACGATTACCAAAATTTCATTAAATATTAACTTCGCAAAATCATTGTTCTAACAGAAAAGAAAAATGTAAATGTCCATGTTTGTCGTTGTTTCAAGAAAACAGTTGAAGAGGAATTTTAGAAAAGATACATTTGTTAAAATTGCTAAAATTTTGAAGGCAAATACAGAGTAAGCGATCACAGCAGTTAAATTTTAAATCTTTGTTATGAAACAGCAGTTTGATCAACTGAAGCTTTAGTGCATATTGGAAAAAAAGTTTTGAAGTCGAATATTTCGAAACCCTGGTAAAAATAGCTCAACGTCACGTTGACAAACGCTTGTACACCAGCAATTTGGGACACGTAAAGAACAGGTAAAAACATTTCTAGAATTATTCACGGAAGGTTTTCCAAATCTGAATGCTTCAGTCTGAGATTCAATGGCAAGTGTAAGTATAACTTAAGCTCACACAGGACAAATACATTGTTTGACAATCTACATGAAGGTATAATTCCAATGTAATGAAAAGCAATATAACACTTGGAAGTTTGAATAATGGAGGAACAAAGCACTAGTAAATCATAGTGGTTTCTATAAGAGCATCGAATATAAGATATAATTTTAAGTGCGACAACTACAAAACGGAAATTTCTCATTCGGAACGCAGTCATCAAGACAAAAATTCTATTTCAGGAACAGATTCAAAACGCAAAAACGCACTGAAAGATGCACATTCCCTTTTTTTTTTTTTTTTTTTTTTTTTGGTCGCATTTTGTGAAGTTTTGGAACTGAGTTTTAAGAGTTTTCATTTTCGCATATCGAACAGGTTACCTTGCCTGACTACTTATCTGCCGCATATAATAATGAAATGCATTTCCTCCTTGCAGCGAAAGAGTTTTAAGGAATTGTTCATACCTTCGTGTAAGCCTTGGAGAAATTATGGACTGTGTAAATTATTTATGTAAACTCTGGCATACTTCGATAGACTTCTCTTGTTGGTAGATTGTAAAACTCGCTGCAGTACCATTAAGAGCATTTTGAAACCACGCAAATATTTTTAAACGTTTATGAATTGTTACGGTGAATTTACCCTGTAGGACTTTTATTTCACTTCGGGGGAAGAATTTATGTTAATGCACACAGCGCTACTTCTCTTCTTTACAACGTTATCGGAATTGGGATTACAGTATTAACTGTCAGCGGTAAAATAAAACGAATTTGAATGAAAACATGTCAAAGCCTTCAAAATTTCAACGATTTGTGCTGAAGAATTCAAAGTGGGCAATCAATCTAATTGTGTGTCAGTGAATCCCTAAAGCCTGAAGTGAACATTAGTGATGAGACATTAACTACTACATCGCGCGAATTGTCTTGGGTAACAGCTAGAAATTGTTCAAGATTTATGAAACCTTCGATGAATAATAAACAAAAGGCACGTTCCGCAAAAAAATACTTAAGGAATTTGTAGCAAAGCTGACTGTTTTGCCAGCTCATGTCAAAGGAGTAATAACGGCTGTTCCAGTAAGTTACTAGAAAACATAAAACAAGCAAGCAAATAAAGGATTTGATCTCTGACTACATAAAACAATTAACCAAGTGGACAGAATATCACCTTAATCACGAAGAGTTTCTTAAGAAAGAATGAGAACACCTGACCCATATCAACTGTAATAGGGTCAAATACACTGGCAATAATTACCTTTAGCTAATGTCGTTCTTGAAAGAATTAGGAACGACTGAAAAAACTGGAGGAGTCCACCTTATTGTGCTTCCATTGCACCAGCTATCATATTAAAAACTTCACATGACAAGTCGAAAAGAATGTGATTACACATCACAATACCCGTCATGCTTTTCTCTGAAACCATCGCAAACAGGAAGCTTTTTCTTAAGTGAAATGATGGTCCGGTTACATGGGGGTGTTTGTCGTTCCGTAGGCTGAACCTTGTTTCAAAACAAAGACATCACATAAATGAAATTTCTGTCAATCTGGCTGTGGTGAATTACCTTCCTCTAAAGCAGAGAATATAATTGTGGTTGTATTAACTACGCTTGGAATGGGAGCCTAGAATAGTTACCTTATATCAAAGATATAGTCATTGTGTACAAAAGCATAGCAGGGAAGCACTCAGCACTTCAGAATATCCTGAAATCAAGAATGAATTCCTTTCATAGTAATTTCCTGGTCATTATGCCTTTAGCACTAAATAACTAGAAGTGGCATGATATTCACAACAGTGCTACGTAAATAGTTGCAGGAAATACTATATTGACCATTACTGTAGTTTAGCAGTAAAAGATTAAACTGATTCCTGAATTCTCCGATATCCTGTAGTAGATTCACTGACCGGTAACAGTGGGAATACTGATTTCATATATGGTAGTACAGAAGCATTTATTATCATGTGGGTCCTGCTTTTAATTTAAAGAAACTCGTTTAAAGGTGTGCTAACTTTCAATAATTTAAAACATTGAAATAAGGATAATTTGAAGAAATTATGCAAAGACCTTGGGAAAAATAGACTGCAAACGCAATGCAAGCTCTTCGGAGGCAAGGAGCAGCAATACAGATAGCAGCGCCTTCTGTAAGAGCGAGGAGTTGATGGGAAATTATTGGAAAGTTACATACAATGTTTGATTCAACGCATAATGTATCGCATAAATAGCGCAGGAGGAATATTCTGGTGCGAATACAAACCAACAAATTTCAGGATCAATATTTAATTAGTAAGTTCTCAATTTCGATGAAAATCAGCTGTGAAATAGAAAATACGCAGCTACATACAACGAACACCCGATACCTAAAGTTGTAGCAATGCGAATTTAAATATACCGCATTATCGTTCCCCCCGCACGGGGATAACTGGTTTTCCAGTTATTTGGGGAGCGGCGCCCCCACGGCCCGAGCTGACCTTGTGACTGGTCAACATCTGATGTCATGCCACCGCTTGTTTTTTATTTTGGTGCTGATGGTGTATGCAGGGACGGCTGTTCATCCAGCTGTTGGGGAGTCGCGGCCCCACGATCCCGAGCTGGTCTTGTGTCTCGCTTTTTCGTTTTTATTTATTTTCTCCACTGGCTAGTTGCCCGTGTTGTATACTTTACCTAATCGCTACCACGTTATGCACTAACACCCCGGTCTTGTGGTTTTGTTACCCTCCACCACTAACTGTATTATATTAACCGCTCAGTTCGTAGGTTGCTGAGATTCCGTTTAGGTTCCCTTCCAGGATTTGTCTTCTTTGGATTTCTTTTTTTCCTTTTAGCTGGTTTGGGTGCTAGACCTACCTGCATGTTTGCCGCGTGCGGAGACCCGTGAGGCGGAAATGGGATGTCTGGCAGCTGAGGTCGCAGGAGACCGGATAAGTGCCTCCTGTGTACCAACACTCCTCTTCGACCCCGGCTTCGCTGTAAACGGGAGGCTAGAGACTAACCCACCTCTAGTCAGAAGTCTTGTACCAAGTTGTGTACACGGCTTTAGCGGCTTTTGTCGTATAGCACGGCAGGGTGAGCCCGGGGGCTGTGGGATCATGCCAAAGGCGTTGGCATGACGGTACCCGGAGGCCGAAGTGTCCGCCGAGTGCGTGTGATCACAGCCAACGGACTATATCTGCAACGTATAAGCTCCAGAACTGTGTCCAGCGTCATTTTCTTGGCTTGCAGACCTCCAGTTCTCCCTTGTAGGGCTCGGTGGTGGGTGGAGTAGTCTGCAGACGAATCTTCCTCCTTTTTTCCATGGGTAAAAAGAACAAAAACTCCAAATTTAAGTCACCTGACAAAATGATAGTTGACAACGACTGTCCTTCGTCTTCTCAACCTACCAAGTCTCATACCCTTAAACGGTCTTTAGACCTTGACCTGGACCAAGAATGTGGAACCTCTTCTTCGGCAGCTGTACCAGTCGCTCCGAAGCGTCGTCTCCCCTCGATTGCTGTGACTACGCATGCTACTCACTTGCTTGTAGAATCCATCGATCCGCATGAGAGACTGTCCACCAGATCTCCCTTTTTCATTTCTAAAGCTTTGGACGCTGCGGTTGGCCCCTTGAAGTCTGTGAGGAAGCTTCGCTCTGGGGACCTGCTTGTCCAAACTTGCAGTGTTTCTCAGAGTAACACTTTTCTGAACCTCACTAGTCTTCAAGGCATTCCTGTAAAAGTGACACCTCACCCGTTTCTTAACACCTCTCGGGGTGTTATTTCGGAGTTTGATCTCTTGCCATGCAGTGAAGACGAATTCGTGACTGAACTTGCTGATCAAGGTGTTATTGCTGCACGTCGTATGATGTTCCGGCGTGATGGTTCCATGACTAAGTCAAAAAATGTCATCTTGACTTTTAACTCCCCGAAATTTCCGACCGAAATCAAGGCTGGCTACTTGGTCTGTGGAGTTCGCCCGTACATTCCCAGTCCTCTGCGCTGTTTCAGGTGCCAGAGGTACGGGCATTCACAACGTTTCTGTAAGAGTTCCGCTCGTTGCGCAAATTGTGGCTCCAGTGAACATGACGGGGAAGGTTGCACTTCTGCGGCCTGCTGTGTTAACTGCGGTGAGGCCCATGCAGCTTACTCCCGCAACTGTATGAAATGGAAGGACGAGATGGCGATCCAGCGCCTCAAGACCCTGGAAGGCCTCTCGTACCCTGCTGCCAAGGCCAAGTTGGGTATACCCACCACCCGACAGCGTACTTTTGCCGCAGTAGTTCAGTCTCTGCCACAACCCGTGCAGCCCTTTGTTCCGCGCCCTGTAGCTCTCGCCGCCCTTGCCAAGCGATCTACAGCTGACCAAGCGACACAGGTGTTTTTCCCCGAGCTCGAGATTTTTCGAATACCTGATTCTGGGCCTTCTCTTTTGCTGCCGACCGTCTCTTCCAGTTTCCAGCCGAAAGCCTGCACGTGCGGAAGACCCGGCCCTCAATCCGCAAAGGTGTGCAGTGTCCATCCAACTGTCTCGGCCTCAGCGAGGTCCCCACCCTCAACCAACATTATAGAGGAACATAGGGGGAGGAGAGTGACAGTTCGTCCCCTGCCTCAAACAACATTGCAGAGGAACATAGGGGGAAGAGAGTGACAGTTCGTCCCCGCCCTCTGCCAGCATTGCAGAGGAGTGTGGGGGGAGGAGAGTGACTCATCCTTTGTGTAGTTGTGTTTAAAGAAAAAAAAAACATATTATAATTATAATAAATTAATAAATTTTTATATAAACCTAATTAACTACCTTGTCTTCACAGCTTTCATCATACTCTTTTTTTTACTTTTACCAAGCCTGTCTGCTCTTAATCATTTTCCACGTTTTTAAAAATCTGTGGCTGATAGTTCTTTGTCTGGCGCTCTTTGGCCAAACCTGGCCCTTGCGCCAATAAAATCCAACAACCAACCAACCAACCATTATCGTTCCTTTATATTATCCTTAATCTCCCAGATTTTGTTCCTCAGATTGTTTTATTGAAACATATTTTTACCACATGAGCTCATGCATAATAAGTACCACATAAAATAAAAAAGGACGTCTACAGATATCGTGTTTACAAAACTATCACGGCTTTCCTTCAGACATGCGGAGTCAGTTATATCTATTATTAATTGCAGTGCCGTATTCACACTCAATAAACTAACTTTAAAAGCTACTGATACATATAATTTGAAAGAATAGCAACGCACTTTATCTCACCTAATTTTCTGACCAAGCACTACTATGGCTCAATAAACACTGCATATTCTTATGAAGCAAATGAACAATTAATAAGAACATGCATTGTTTATACTGTGCTGAACATTAATACATCATACATGCATACAAAAATCCATTTCTTACCTTAATTATTTCTTTGACTACCGACCTGTGTGAACTGTCTAGTTTATTTTGTTTTTTTTGCTAAGAAAAGTAGACTATATAAACATTTTTTCAAATTATCTTGTAAAAGATCAAAAAGGAGAACATATCACAGGATAGACCTTGAAATAGTGGCAAACAAGCTTTGTTTTTATTCCTGCAATTATGATTTAGTCAAATGCTAGTTGCTAAAATTTCAGGTTGTTCGAGATTTGTGTTTCAGTTCATTCTCAATAGAAAAACCATTTGCTTATTTTACGGGTGGAAAGTTTCGCGAAATGAGAGAATTATGGAAATTAATAAGTGATACCTCTGTTCTTAAAAATAGTGTTCAGGATGATAAATTACAGACCTTGAAAGAAACCCTACAAAATTGGAAACAAAGTTGCAATCTACTCTATTGAGCAATATTTTGCTAGAAAAATCCCAAATAAAATTAGGAACTCATTTTGAAAGTTACTATTGAAAATATCTCATAACATTGTACTGACAAAAGAAATGGTTGTTCAGAAAAAAATTTAATATCTAACCCCAACTGTAGCTATTATAAATTGGAAGAGTCACGTGAGCATTTGTTTGTTGATTGTACTTTTGTAAAATATATTTAGGAATGGCTTCAAAATTTTTTAAATTGTAGTCAGAAATTTACCCCATATCACATTTTGTACCATGTACACTGAAATTGCTCAGACTCTAAAAACATTGCAATTCAAGATCTTTTGGCAATTACTAAATATAATAGTTTGAAAAATATAAATGCTTTATCTTTTGAACAGAAAGCTAAAAATACAGAACAAATTAAATTATCCAGATATATGGTTCTTTAACAACATTTAAAAAATGGAAATCACTGGCTCCAGTACTGTATAAGAAGGGAAATAAGGTGTTAAATAAAATTATTGAATAATATTTTAAAAACCTCAATATTACAAGATAATTCACCATTGTTATATTTTATTTGGCATAGTAGAACGTTTTAAATACAAATTAAGATAATTTGGGAAATCGTTTTTGTGTCAACTTTTAGTTGAAAAAATAAAGTATATATATTAATTCTAGAAGCTTTATTTTCCGATTGGTTGTTTCTTATTTTAAAAGTTTTTTATTATTTACTGAAGAGTTTTTGGGGAAAAACTTGGCTTAAATGTTTTTTAAGAAATAACACAATGTTATTATTTGTTAAAGACATAAAAATCGGATCCATTTGCATGGTTCTCAAGTATCTGTTTTTCCTGTGCTATTGTTTTACACCGTTTTCCTGTTTCTCTGGAATTAACAATTTTGTTTACATTTATTCTTTTTTAAGAAATACCTTTTATATGGACCTCTTACTAAGTATACGTAGAGTATCCCGAAAGGTATTCCTAAATAAATTGTATACTTCCTGTTACAAGCGGAAACTCCTGTGCAGGCTCCTACCCTCTTAGTTGTTTGATGAGAAATGTTCATCCAAAATTAAGTATACTAAAAGCGTGAGAGGTACTTTTTTAAATGAAAATTAATCAGGTAAAAGACTCATAGCATCCTAAACAATTCTTCAACAGTCCCTCATGCGTCGGCCTTTTGTAAGAGTCTGACATGAGGTATAAATTAAAGGAACAGAATTAGCTTCCAGGGGTCTCAAATGCTGTGTATTTCTAGCTTCCGAGGAAACGAACTTCAAAAATATTCGATGAAGGTTGTTGATACACTTTCCAGAGAAAGGGATAAAATTTCCGCATGTGTTTCACGAAGTTTCTGGCAATTTATTTTAAAACATGATTATAATTTTTGAATCCATAATTCATATCAGTTTCCAACTGGTGTGTTTCACCAAATTAAAAAATAGTAGAGTAATAATTTATATAATCCTTCCAAAAGACCTGCAGCGTACAAAAGATGTTTACGCACAGAGGCTTGGAAGCTTTTCTTCATGTTTTGGGCAATCTTATTCAAAAAATGATTGGAAATTTAAATCCATAGGAGGAAATAGTTTCCAACTAGTATTTTTCAGCAAATTAAAAGAAATGTGAGGCAATAAAAATATTTTATCTTTCCAAAGGGTAGGAACACACATACATAGCTGTTTACCCAGAGAGCCTTGGCGGCTTTATATCACGTTTAGGGCAATGTTATTCAAAAAATGTGATTACAAAATTAAATTCATGGGAGAAAAGTATTTCCAACTAGAGCTTTCAGCAAATTAAAAAGAATGTGAGGCAATAAATATATTTCATCTTTCCGCAGTGGAAGAACAGCATGTCGCTTTTTACAGGGGTAATTGTCGAGGAAGTGTATTTGCATTTTTAGTGCTCCCAAGCACAATTTTGAAATTCCGATGTCTCGAAACACACAGTTTTGATATTTTCAGTATCCCGTGTTCGAAAACCTTAATTGCAAACAATCCTTAGGCCCCAAATATGACTTCGTTATAGAAAATGGGACGTAATCCTTTCATTAGGAGAAGGATTCCTAAAAACTTGTTGATAAACGTGCAAACCTATGCTTATTATAGCAACGGAAAGCTCTCTGGTTAGCATCAGCTTTCGTTTTCTTCCTTGTGAGAGTTCACTACTACAGAGTTCCAAGTTACATTATCTACCAACAAGTAATTGTACACCTGTGATAGCAAAGGAAAACGAAATTTATTCACCTTCAATAGTTGATGGAGCCTCCACGAGCGGCGATTACATTTGCGACCCTCCGGGGCATAGTCTCAACCAGGCGTTGTACGACGGCTAGCGGTATTTTCTTACACTCGGCTTGGAGAAGACAGGTCAGTTCTTTCACTGATTTCGGACGGTGGAGGCACCCCTTAAGTCGATGGTCCAACTCGTCCCAGAGGTGCTCGATAGGGTTAAGGTTCGGGCTCTGCGCAGGCCAGTCCATTCGATTAACCCCATTGTCACAATACCAAGCCATGGTGGACCTCGCAACAAGACAGGTGGCAATGTCATTCTCAAAGTAACATGGGTCCACCCTGTAAAACTGCCAAAACGTAGGAAGCACATGGTCATCCAAAATGGTGCAGTAGGTCTCGGCGTTGAGTCCACCAGGAATTGCGACCAAGGGTCCCGTGCCATACCAGGAGAAACACCCCATAGCATATTTCCACCGCCGCCAAACTTCACAGTTGGCACAGTACTTTCCGGCAGGTGGCGTTTTCCAGGCAGACGCCAAACCCAGACCCTGCCTTCTGGACGGTAGAGGGTGAACCTTGATTCGTCGCTCCAGAGAACCAGTTTCCACTGTTCAACGGTCCACTGTCGACGTTCTTTGCACCACGTTAGCCCAGCAGCGTTATTGGACTTGGTGATCAAAGGCTTGTGGGCGGCAGCACGTCCATGATAACCGAGCAGATGGGCTTCCGTACGGATGGTATTCATTGAAAGAACACTCCCGGATACCTGTTGAAACTCTTTGAAGATATGGTCCATTGATTTGGTGCGGTTCTTCTGAATTTCTCTGGCCAGCACCCGTCGGTCTCTAACTGCCAGTTTTTTGGGTCTGCCGGGTCGGGGCACATTCCGACCGTCACCTCTTATCTTCCACTTGCCAATCACGTAGGCCACTGTCGATTTTGGGTACTTCAACTCGCTGGATTAGTCACGTATGGATCGGCCATTTCTGCGATACCCGACGATTACACCTTTCTCGAAATCAGAGATCTCCGAACTGCGTGGCATCTTGCATGCGACTGGTTGCCTTGTTGTTTCCCACACGATATTTAACGGCGGCGGCCGTGACGTGTATCAGGACCGCAGATATCGTCGATTGCAGGGGTGTCCAATTACTTGTTGGTAGATAGTGTATATTATGTACGCCTATCTAAAGGCGAAATCACATCCAAAAACTTTAGTACATCTAGAAACAGAAAAAATTATAATTGATTATAAATAATTTATTTTATTGATACATTACTGTAAATTTTATATTATTACATTACAAAAAAATACCAGATTAAGGATATAGAACAGATTGAATGTTTAAATTTGCTATATTGTTAAATGCAACATAATTATTTAGATGCCATGTATTGCGTGTCTACCTTAAAATGAAAACTGAAAAATTCGTGATAATTAGATATCTAAGTTTTAAAGGTTAAACTTAAACTAAGTTTTACAAAAAATTACGTATGTTAAAAACAAAATGACAGAAAACAAGTATAGCGAATTATTCATTCTTACTTTGAACTGATAGAAGGCAAACAAATAACACAATTCTTGTGTATGTTTATAAAAACATATAAAATTGGCTGCCAATGGAGAGTTTAAAAATTATTTGTATGCGTGTGATATTATTTTTTGAATTTATGTTATTGCATTCCTTTTATCTGTTAGTGATACACCGAAATAACGATTACCAAAATTTCATTAAATATTAACTTCGCAAAATCATTGTTCTAACAGAAAAGAAAAATGTAAATGTCCATGTTTGTCGTTGTTTCAAGAAAACAGTTGAAGAGGAATTTTAGAAAAGATACATTTGTTAAAATTGCTAAACTTTTGAAGGCAAATACAGAGTAAGCGATCACAGCAGTTAAATTTTAAATCTTTGTTATGAAACAGCAGTTTGATCAACTGAAGCTTTAGTGCATATTGGAAAAAAGTTTTGAAGTCGAATATTTCGAAACCCTGGTAAAAATAGCTCAACGTCACGTTGACAAACGCTTGTACACCAGCAATTTGGGACACGTAAAGAACAGGTAAAAACATTTCTAGAATTATTCACGGAAGGTTTTCCAAATCTGAATGCTTCAGTCTGAGATTCAATGGCAAGTGTAAGTATAACTTAAGCTCACACAGGACAAATACATTGTTTGACAATCTACATGAAGGTATAATTCCAATGTAATGAAAAGCAATATAACACTTGGAAGTTTGAATAATGGAGGATCAAAGCATTAGTAAATCATAGTGGTTTCTATAAGAGCATCGAATATAAGATATAATTTTAAGTGCGACAACTACAAAACGGAAATTTCTCATTCGGAACGCAGTCATCAAGACAAAAATTCTATTTCAGGAACAGATTCAAAACGCAAAAACGCACTGAAAGATGCACATTCCCTTTTTTTTTTTTTTTGGTCGCATTTTGTGAAGTTTTGGAACTGAGTTTTAAGAGTTTTCATTTTCGCATATCGAACAGGTTACCTTGCCTGACTACTTATCTGCCGCATATAATAATGAAATGCATTTCCTCCTTGCAGCGAAAGAGTTTTAAGGAATTGTTCATACCTTCGTGTAAGCCTTGGAGAAATTATGGACTGTGTAAATTATTTATGTAAACTCTGGCATACTTCGATAGACTTCTCTTGTTGGTAGATTGTAAAACTCGCTGCAGTACCATTAAGAGCATTTTGAAACCACGCAAATATTTTTAAACGTTTATGAATTATTACGGTGAATTTCACCTGTAGGACTTTTATTTCACTTCGGGGGAAGAATTTATGTTAATGCACTCAGCGCTACTTCTCTTCTTTACAACGTTATCGGAATTGGGATTACAGTATTAACTGTCAGCGGTAAAATAAAACGAATTTGAATGAAAACATGTCAAAGCCTTCAAAATTTCAACGATTTGTGCTGAAGAATTCAAAGTGGGCAATCAATCTAATTGTGTGTCAGTGAATCCCTAAAGCCTGAAGTGAACATTAGTGATGAGACATTAACTACTACATCGCGCGAATTGTCTTGGGTAACAGCTAGAAATTGTTCAAGATTTATGAAACCTTCGATGAATAATAAACAAAAGGCACGTTCCGCAAAAAAATACTTAAGGAATTTGTAGCAAAGCTGACTGTTTTGCCAGCTCATGTCAAAGGAGTAATAACGGCTGTTCCAGTAAGTTACTAGAAAACATAAAACAAGCAAGCAAATAAAGGATTTGATCTCTGACTACATAAAACAATTAACCAAGTGGACAGAATATCACCTTAATCACGAAGAGTTTCTTAAGAAAGAATGAGAACACCTGACCCATATCAACTGTAATAGGGTCAAATACACTGGCAATAATTACCTTTAGCTAATGTCGTTCTTGAAAGAATTAGGAACGACTGAAAAAACTGGAGGAGTCCACCTTATTGTGCTTCCATTGCACCAGCTATCATATTAAAAACTTCACATGACAAGTCGAAAAGAATGTGATTACACATCACAATACCCGTCATGCTTTTCTCTGAAACCATCGCAAACAGGAAGCTTTTTCTTAAGTGAAATGATGGTCCGGTTACATGGGGGTGTTTGTCGTTCCGTAGGCTGAACCTTGTTTCAAAACAAAGACATCACATAAATGAAATTTCTGTCAATCTGGCTGTGGTGAATTACCTTCCTCTAAAGCAGAGAATATAATTGTGGTTGTATTAACTACGCTTGGAATGGGAGCCTAGAATAGTTACCTTATATCAAAGATATAGTCATTGTGTACAAAAGCATAGCAGGGAAGCACTCAGCACTTTCAGAATATCCTGAAATCAAGAATGAATTCCTTTCATAGTAATTTCCTGGTCATTATGCCTTTAGCACTAAATAACTAGAAGTGGCATGATATTCACAACAGTGCTACGTAAATAGTTGCAGGAAATACTATATTGACCATTACTGTAGTTTAGCAGTAAAAGATTAAACTGATTCCTGAATTCTCCGATATCCTGTAGTAGATTCACTGACCGGTAACAGTGGGAATACTGATTTCATATATGGTAGTACAGAAGCATTTATTATCATGTGGGTCCTGCTTTTAATTTAAAGAAACTCGTTTAAAGGTGTGCTAACTTTCAATAATTTAAAACATTGAAATAAGGATAATTTGAAGAAATTATGCAAAGACCTTGGGAAAAATAGACTGCAAACGCAATGCAAGCTCTTCGGAGGCAAGGAGCAGCAATACAGATAGCAGCGCCTTCTGTAAGAGCGAGGAGTTGATGGGAAATTATTGGAAAGTTACATACAATGTTTGATTCAACGCATAATGTATCGCATAAATAGCGCAGGAGGAATATTCTGGTGCGAATACAAACCAACAAATTTCAGGATCAATATTTAATTAGTAAGTTCTCAATTTCGATGAAAATCAGCTGTGAAATAGAAAATACGCAGCTACATACAACGAACACCCGATACCTAAAGTTGTAGCAATGCGAATTTAAATATACCGCATTATCGTTCCTTTATATTATCCTTAATCTCCCCGATTTTGTTCCTCAGATTGTTTTATTGAAACATATTTTTACCACATGAGCTCATGCATAATAAGTACCACATAAAATAAAAAAGGACGTCTACAGATATCGTGTTTACAAAACTATCACGGCTTTCCTTCAGACATGCGGAGTCAGTTATATCTATTATTAATTGCAGTGCCGTATTCACACTCAATAAACTAACTTTAAAAGCTACTGATACATATAATTTGAAAGAATAGCAACGCACTTTATCTCACCTAATTTTCTGACCAAGCACTACTATGGCTCAATAAACACTGCATATTCTTATGAAGCAAATGAACAATTAATAAGAACATGCATTGTTTATACTGTGCTGAACATTAATACATCATACATGCATACAAAAATCCATTTCTTACCTTAATTATTTCTTTGACTACCGACCTGTGTGAACTGTCTAGTTTATTTTGTTTTTTTTTTTTTGCTAAGAAAAGTAGACTATATAAACATTTTTTCAAATTATCTTGTAAAAGATCAAAAAGGAGAACATATCACAGGATAGACCTTGAAATAGTGGCAAACAAGCTTTGTTTTTATTCCTGCAATTATGATTTAGTCAAATGCTAGTTGCTAAAATTTCAGGTTGTTCGAGATTTGTGTTTCAGTTCATTCTCAATAGAAAAACCATTTGCTTATTTTACGGGTGGAAAGTTTCGCGAAATGAGAGAATTATGGAAATTAATAAGTGATACCTCTGTTCTTAAAAATAGTGTTCAGGATGATAAATTACAGACCTTGAAAGAAACCCTACAAAATTGGAAACAAAGTTGCAATCTACTCTATTGAGCAATATTTTGCTAGAAAAATCCCAAATAAAATTAGGAACTCATTTTGAAAGTTACTATTGAAAATATCTCATAACATTGTACTGACAAAAGAAATGGTTGTTCAGAAAAAAATTTAATATCTAACCCCAACTGTAGCTATTATAAATTGGAAGAGTCACGTGAGCATTTGTTTGTTGATTGTACTTTTGTAAAATATATTTAGGAATGGCTTCAAAATTTTTTAAATTGTAGTCAGAAATTTACCCCATATCACATTTTGTACCATGTACACTGAAATTGCTCAGACTCTAAAAACATTGCAATTCAAGATCTTTTGGCAATTACTAAATATAATAGTTTGAAAAATATAAATGCTTTATCTTTTGAACAGAAAGCTAAAAATACAGAACAAATTAAATTATCCAGATATATGGTTCTTTAACAACATTTAAAAAATGGAAATCACTGGCTCCAGTACTGTATAAGAAGGGAAATAAGGTGTTAAATAAAATTATTGAATAATATTTTAAAAACCTCAATATTACAAGAAAATTCACCATTGTTATATTTTATTTGGCATAGTAGAACGTTTTAAATACAAATTAAGATAATTTGGGAAATCGTTTTTGTGTCAACTTTTAGTTGAAAAAATAAAGTATATATATTTCTTCTAGAAGCTTTATTTTCCGATTGGTTGTTTCTTATTTTAAAAGTTTTTTATTATTTACTGAAGAGTTTTTGGGGAAAAACTTGGCTTAAATGTTTTTAAGAAATAACACAATGTTATTATTTGTTAAAGACATAAAAATCGGATCCATTTGCATGGTTCTCAAGTATCTGTTTTTCCTGTGCTATTGTTTTACACCGTTTTCCTGTTTCTCTGGAATTAACAATTTTGTTTACATTTATTCTTTTTTTAAGAAATACCTTTTATATGGACCTCTTACTAAGTATACGTAGAGTATCCCGAAAGGTATTCCTAAATAAATTGTATACTTCCTGTTACAAGCGGAAACTCCTGTGCAGGCTCCTACCCTCTTAGTTGTTTGATGAGAAATGTTCATCCAAAATTAAGTATACTAAAAGCGTGAGAGGTACTTTTTTAAATGAAAATTAATCAGGTAAAAGACTCATAGCATCCTAAACAATTCTTCAACAGTCCCTCATGCGTCGTCCTTTTGTAAGAGTCTGACATGAGGTATAAATTAAAGGAACAGAATTAGCTTCCAGGGGTCTCAAATGCTGTGTATTTCTAGCTTCCGAGGGGAAACGAACTTCAAAAATATTCGATGAAGGTTGTTGATACACTTTCCAGAGAAAGGGATAAAATTTCCGCATGTGTTTCACGAAGTTTCTGGCAATTTATTTTAAAACATGATTATAATTTTTGAATCCATAATTCATATCAGTTTCCAACTGGTGTGTTTCACCAAATTAAAAAATAGTAGAGTAATAATTTACATAATCCTTCCAAAAGACCTGCAGCGTACAAAAGATGTTTACGCACAGAGGCTTGGAAGCTTTTCTTCATGTTTTGGGCAATCTTATTCAAAAAATGATTGGAAATTTAAATCCATAGGAGGAAATAGTTTCCAACTAGTATTTTTCAGCAAATTAAAAGAAATGTGAGGCAATAAAAATATTTTATCTTTCCAAAGGGTAGGAACACACATACATAGCTGTTTACCCAGAGAGCCTTGGCGGCTTTAATCACGTTTAGTGCAATGTTATTCAAAAAATGTGATTACGAAATTAAATTCATGGGAGAAAAGTATTTCCAACTAGAGCTTTCAGCAAATTAAAAAGAATGTGAGGCAATAAATATATTTCATCTTTCCGCAGTGGAAGAACAGCATGTCGCTTTTTACAGGGGTAATTGTCGAGGAAGTGTATTTGCATTTTTAGTGCTCCCAAGCACAATTTTGAAATTCCGATGTCTCGAAACACACAGTTTTGATATTTTCAGTAAACCGTGTTCGAAAACCTTAATTGCAAACAATCCTTAGGCCCCAAATATGACTTCGTTATAGAAAATGGGACGTAATCCTTTCATTAGGAGAAGGATTCCTAAAAACTTGTTGATAAACGTGCAAACCTATGCTTATTATAGCAACGGAAAGCTCTCTGGTTAGCATCAGCTTTCGTTTTCTTCCTTGTGAGAGTTCACTACTACAGAGTTCCAAGTTACATTATCTACCAACAAGTAATTGTACACCTGTGATAGCAAAGGAAAACGAAATTTATTCACCTTCAATAGTTGATGGAGCCTCCACGAGCGGCGATTACATTTGCGACCCTCCGGGGCATAGTCTCAACCAGGCGTTGTACGACGGCTAGCGGTATTTTCTTACACTCGGCTTGGAGAAGACAGGTCAGTTCTTTCACTGATTTCGGACGGTGGAGGCACCCCTTAAGTCGATGGTCCAACTCGTCCCAGAGGTGCTCGATAGGGTTAAGGTTCGGGCTCTGCGCAGGCCAGTCCATTCGATTAACCCCATTGTCACAATACCAAGCCATGGTGGACCTCGCAACAAGACAGGTGGCAATGTCATTCTCAAAGTAACATGGGTCCACCCTGTAAAACTGCCAAAACGTAGGAAGCACATGGTCATCCAAAATGGTGCAGTAGGTCTCGGCGTTGAGTCCACCAGGAATTGCGACCAAGGGTCCCGTGCCATACCAGGAGAAACACCCCATAGCATATTTCCACCGCCGCCAAACTTCACAGTTGGCACAGTACTTTCCGGCAGGTGGCGTTTTCCAGGCAGACGCCAAACCCAGACCCTGCCTTCTGGACGGTAGAGGGTGAACCTTGATTCGTCGCTCCAGAGAACCAGTTTCCACTGTTCAACGGTCCACTGTCGACGTTCTTTGCACCACGTTAGCCCAGCAGCGTTATTGGACTTGGTGATCAAAGGCTTGTGGGCGGCAGCACGTCCATGATAACCGAGCAGATGGGCTTCCGTACGGATGGTATTCATTGAAAGAACACTCCCGGATACCTGTTGAAACTCTTTGAAGATATGGTCCATTGATTTGGTGCGGTTCTTCTGAATTTCTCTGGCCAGCACCCGTCGGTCTCTAACTGCCAGTTTTTTGGGTCTGCCGGGTCGGGGCACATTCCGACCGTCACCTCTTATCTTCCACTTGCCAATCACGTAGGCCACTGTCGATTTTGGGTACTTCAACTCGCTGGATTAGTCACGTATGGATCGGCCATTTCTGCGATACCCGACGATTACACCTTTCTCGAAATCAGAGATCTCCGAACTGCGTGGCATCTTGCATGCGACTGGTTGCCTTGTTGTTTCCCACACGATATTTAACGGCGGCGGCCGTGACGTGTATCAGGACCGCAGATATCGTCGATTGCAGGGGTGTCCAATTACTTGTTGGTAGATAGTGTATATTATGTACGCCTATCTAAAGGCGAAATCACATCCAAAAACTTTAGTACATCTAGAAACAGAAAAAATTATAATTGATTATAAATAATTTATTTTATTGATACATTACTGTAAATTTTATATTATTACATTACAAAAAAATACCAGATTAAGGATATAGAACAGATTGAATGTTTAAATTTGCTATATTGTTAAATGCAACATAATTATTTAGATGCCATGTATTGCGTGTCTACCTTAAAATGAAAACTGAAAAATTCGTGATAATTAGATATCTAAGTTTTAAAGGTTAAACTTAAACTAAGTTTTACAAAAAATTACGTATGTTAAAAACAAAATGACAGAAAACAAGTATAGCGAATTATTCATTCTTACTTTGAACTGATAGAAGGCAAACAAATAACACAATTCTTGTGTATGTTTATAAAAACATATAAAATTGGCTGCCAATGGAGAGTTTAAAAATTATTTGTATGCGTGTGATATTATTTTTTGAATTTATGTTATTGCATTCCTTTTATCTGTTAGTGATACACCGAAATAACGATTACCAAAATTTCATTAAATATTAACTTCGCAAAATCATTGTTCTAACAGAAAAGAAAAATGTAAATGTCCATGTTTGTCGTTGTTTCAAGAAAACAGTTGAAGAGGAATTTTAGAAAAGATACATTTGTTAAAATTGCTAAAATTTTGAAGGCAAATACAGAGTAAGCGATCACAGCAGTTAAATTTTAAATCTTTGTTATGAAACAGCAGTTTGATCAACTGAAGCTTTAGTGCATATTGGCAAAAAAGTTTTGAAGTCGAATATTTCGAAACCCTGGTAAAAATAGCTCAACGTCACGTTGACAAACGCTTGTACACCAGCAATTTGGGACACGTAAAGAACAGGTAAAAACATTTCTAGAATTATTCACGGAAGGTTTTCCAAATCTGAATGCTTCAGTCTGAGATTCAATGGCAAGTGTAAGTATAACTTAAGCTCACACAGGACAAATACATTGTTTGACAATCTACATGAAGGTATAATTCCAATGTAATGAAAAGCAATATAACACTTGGAAGTTTGAATAATGGAGGAACAAAGCACTAGTAAATCATAGTGGTTTCTATAAGAGCATCGGATATAAGATATAATTTTAAGTGCGACAACTACAAAACGGAAATTTCTCATTCGGAACGCAGTCATCAAGACAAAAATTCTATTTCAGGAACAGATTCAAAACGCAAAAACGCACTGAAAGATGCACATTCCCCCTTTTTTTTTTTTTTTTTTTTTTTTGGTCGCATTTTGTGAAGTTTTGGAACTGAGTTTTAAGAGTTTTCATTTTCGCATATCGAACAGGTTACCTTGCCTGACTACTTATCTGCCGCATATAATAATGAAATGCATTTCCTCCTTGCAGCGAAAGAGTTTTAAGGAATTGTTCATACCTTCGTGTAAGCCTTGGAGAAATTATGGACTGTGTAAATTATTTATGTAAACTCTGGCATACTTCGATAGACTTCTCTTGTTGGTAGATTGTAAAACTCGCTGCAGTACCATTAAGAGCATTTTGAAACCACGCAAATATTTTTAAACGTTTATGAATTGTTACGGTGAATTTACCCTGTAGGACTTTTATTTCAGTTCGGGGGAAGAATTTATGTTAATGCACACAGCGCTACTTCTCTTCTTTACAACGTTATCGGAATTGGGATTACAGTATTAACTGTCAGCGGTAAAATAAAACGAATTTGAATGAAAACATGTCAAAGCCTTCAAAATTTCAACGATTTGTGCTGAAGAATTCAAAGTGGGCAATCAATCTAATTGTGTGTCAGTGAATCCCTAAAGCCTGAAGTGAACATTAGTGATGAGACATTAACTACTACATCGCGCGAATTGTCTTGGGTAACAGCTAGAAATTGTTCAAGATTTATGAAACCTTCGATGAATAATAAACAAAAGGCACGTTCCGCAAAAAAATACTTAAGGAATTTGTAGCAAAGCTGACTGTTTTGCCAGCTCATGTCAAAGGAGTAATAACGGCTGTTCCAGTAAGTTACTAGAAAACATAAAACAAGCAAGCAAATAAAGGATTTGATCTCTGACTACATAAAACAATTAACCAAGTGGACAGAATATCACCTTAATCACGAAGAGTTTCTTAAGAAAGAATGAGAACACCTGACCCATATCAACTGTAATAGGGTCAAATACACTGGCAATAATTACCTTTAGCTAATGTCGTTCTTGAAAGAATTAGGAACGACTGAAAAAACTGGAGGAGTCCACCTTATTGTGCTTCCATTGCACCAGCTATCATATTAAAAACTTCACATGACAAGTCGAAAAGAATGTGATTACACATCACAATACCCGTCATGCTTTTCTCTGAAACCATCGCAAACAGGAAGCTTTTTCTTAAGTGAAATGATGGTCCGGTTACATGGGGGTGTTTGTCGTTCCGTAGGCTGAACCTTGTTTCAAAACAAAGACATCACATAAATGAAATTTCTGTCAATCTGGCTGTGGTGAATTACCTTCCTCTAAAGCAGAGAATATAATTGTGGTTGTATTAACAACGCTTGGAATGGGAGCCTAGAATAGTTACCTTATATCAAAGATATAGTCATTGTGTACAAAAGCATAGCAGGGAAGCACTCAGCACTTCAGAATATCCTGAAATCAAGAATGAATTCCTTTCATAGTAATTTCCTGGTCATTATGCCTTTAGCACTAAATAACTAGAAGTGGCATGATATTCACAACAGTGCTACGTAAATAGTTGCAGGAAATACTATATTGACCATTACTGTAGTTTAGCAGTAAAAGATTAAACTGATTCCTGAATTCTCCGATATCCTGTAGTAGATTCACTGAACGGTAACAGTGGGAATACTGATTTCATATATGGTAGTACAGAAGCATTTATTATCATGTGGGTCCTGCTTTTAATTTAAAGAAACTCGTTTAAAGGTGTGCTAACTTTCAATAATTTAAAACATTGAAATAAGGATAATTTGAAGAAATTATGCAAAGACCTTGGGAAAAATAGACTGCAAACGCAATGCAAGCTCTTCGGAGGCAAGGAGCAGCAATACAGATAGCAGCGCCTTCTGTAAGAGCGAGGAGTTGATGGGAAATTATTGGAAAGTTACATACAATGTTTGATTCAACGCATAATGTATCGCATAAATAGCGCAGGAGGAATATTCTGGTGCGAATACAAACCAACAAATTTCAGGATCAATATTTAATTAGTAAGTTCTCAATTTCGATGAAAATCAGCTGTGAAATAGAAAATACGCAGCTACATACAACGAACACCCGATACCTAAAGTTGTAGCAATGCGAATTTAAATATACCGCATTATCGTTCCTTTATATTATCCTTAATCTCCCCGATTTTGTTCCTCAGATTGTTTTATTGAAACATATTTTTACCACATGAGCTCATGCATAATAAGTCCCCGCACGGGGATAACTGGTTTTCCAGTTATTTGGGGAGCAGCGCCCCCACGGCCCGAGCTGACCTTGTGACTGGTCAACATCTGATGTCATGCCACCGCTTGTTTTTTATTTTGGTGCTGATGGTGTATGCAGGGACGGCTGTTCATCCAGCTGTTGGGGAGTCGCGGCCCCACGATCCCGAGCTGGTCTTGTGTCTCGCTTTTTCGTTTTTATTTATTTTCTCCACTGGCTAGTTGCCCGTGTTGTATACTTTACCTAATCGCTACCACGTTATGCACTAACACCCCGGTCTTGTGGTTTTGTTACCCTCCACCACTAACTGTATTATATTAACCGCTCAGTTCGTAGGTTGCTGAGATTCCGTTTAGGTTCCCTTCCAGGATTTGTCTTCTTTGGATTTCTTTTTTTTCCTTTTAGCTGGTTTGGGTGCTAGACCTACCTGCATGTTTGCCGCGTGCGGAGACCCGTGAGGCGGAAATGGGATGTCTGGCAGCTGAGGTCGCAGGAGACCGGATAAGTGCCTCCTGTGTACCAACACTCCTCTTCGACCCCGGCTTCGCTGTAAACGGGAGGCTAGAGACTAACCCACCTCTAGTCAGAAGTCTTGTACCAAGTTGTGTACACGGCTTTAGCGGCTTTTGTCGTATAGCACGGCAGGGTGAGCCCGGGGGCTGTGGGATCATGCCAAAGGCGTTGGCATGACGGTACCCGGAGGCCGAAGTGTCCGCCGAGTGCGTGTGATCACAGCCAACGGACTATATCTGCAACGTATAAGCTCCAGAACTGTGTCCAGCGTCATTTTCTTGGCTTGCAGACCTCCAGTTCTCCCTTGTAGGGCTCGGTGGTGGGTGGAGTAGTCTGCAGACGAATCTTCCTCCTTTTTTCCATGGGTAAAAAGAACAAAAACTCCAAATTTAAGTCACCTGACAAAATGATAGTTGACAACGACTGTCCTTCGTCTTCTCAACCTACCAAGTCTCATACCCTTAAACGGTCTTTAGACCTTGACCTGGACCAAGAATGTGGAACCTCTTCTTCGGCAGCTGTACCAGTCGCTCCGAAGCGTCGTCTCCCCTCGATTGCTGTGACTACGCATGCTACTCACTTGCTTGTAGAATCCATCGATCCGCATGAGAGACTGTCCACCAGATCTCCCTTTTTCATTTCTAAAGCTTTGGACGCTGCGGTTGGCCCCTTGAAGTCTGTGAGGAAGCTTCGCTCTGGGGACCTGCTTGTCCAAACTTGCAGTGTTTCTCAGAGTAACACTTTTCTGAACCTCACTAGTCTTCAAGGCATTCCTGTAAAAGTGACACCTCACCCGTTTCTTAACACCTCTCGGGGTGTTATTTCGGAGTTTGATCTCTTGCCATGCAGTGAAGACGAATTCGTGACTGAACTTGCTGATCAAGGTGTTATTGCTGCACGTCGTATGATGTTCCGGCGTGATGGTTCCATGACTAAGTCAAAAAATGTCATCTTGACTTTTAACTCCCCGAAATTTCCGACCGAAATCAAGGCTGGCTACTTGGTCTGTGGAGTTCGCCCGTACATTCCCAGTCCTCTGCGCTGTTTCAGGTGCCAGAGGTACGGGCATTCACAACGTTTCTGTAAGAGTTCCGCTCGTTGCGCAAATTGTGGCTCCAGTGAACATGACGGGGAAGGTTGCACTTCTGCGGCCTGCTGTGTTAACTGCGGTGAGGCCCATGCAGCTTACTCCCGCAACTGTATGAAATGGAAGGACGAGATGGCGATCCAGCGCCTCAAGACCCTGGAAGGCCTCTCGTACCCTGCTGCCAAGGCCAAGTTGGGTATACCCACCACCCGACAGCGTACTTTTGCCGCAGTAGTTCAGTCTCTGCCACAACCCGTGCAGCCCTTTGTTCCGCGCCCTGTAGCTCTCGCCGCCCTTGCCAAGCGATCTACAGCTGACCAAGCGACACAGGTGTTTTTCCCCGAGCTCGAGATTTTTCGAATACCTGATTCTGGGCCTTCTCTTTTGCTGCCGACCGTCTCTTCCAGTTTCCAGCCGAAAGCCTGCACGTGCGGAAGACCCGGCCCTCAATCCGCAAAGGTGTGCAGTGTCCATCCAACTGTCTCGGCCTCAGCGAGGTCCCCACCCTCAACCAACATTATAGAGGAACATAGGGGGGAGGAGAGTGACAGTTCGTCCCCTGCCTCAAACAACATTGCAGAGGAACATAGGGGGAAGAGAGTGACAGTTCGTCCCCGCCCTCTGCCAGCATTGCAGAGGAGTGTGGGGGGGAGGAGAGTGACTCATCCTTTGTGTAGTTGTGTTTAAAGAAAAAAATACATATATATATATATATATATATACTTATAATAGTAAATTAATAAATTTTTATATAAACCTAATTAACTACCTTGTCTTCACAGCTTTCATCATACTCTTTTTTTTACTTTTACCAAGCCTGTCTGCTCTTAATCATTTTCCACGTTTTTAAAAATCTGTGGCTGATAGTTCTTTGTCTGGCGCTCTTTGGCCAAACCTGGCCCTTGCGCCAATAAAATCCAACAACCAACCAACCAACCATTATCGTTCCTTTATATTATCCTTAATCTCCCAGATTTTGTTCCTCAGATTGTTTTATTGAAACATATTTTTAACCACATGAGCTCATGCATAATAAGTACCACATAAAATAAAAAAGGACGTCTACAGATATCGTGTTTACAAAACTATCACGGCTTTCCTTCAGACATGCGGAGTCAGTTATATCTATTATTAATTGCAGTGCCGTATTCACACTCAATAAACTAACTTTAAAAGCTACTGATACATATAATTTGAAAGAATAGCAACGCACTTTATCTCACCTAATTTTCTGACCAAGCACTACTATGGCTCAATAAACACTGCATATTCTTATGAAGCAAATGAACAATTAATAAGAACATGCATTGTTTATACTGTGCTGAACATTAATACATCATACATGCATACAAAAATCCATTTCTTACCTTAATTATTTCTTTGACTACCGACCTGTGTGAACTGTCTAGTTTATTTTTTTTTTTTTTTTTTTTTTTTTGCTAAGAAAAGTAGACTATATAAACATTTTTCAAATTATCTTGTAAAAGATCAAAAAGGAGAACATATCACAGGATAGACCTTGAAATAGTGCCAAACAAGCTTTGTTTTTATTCCTGCAATTATGATTTAGTCAAATGCTAGTTGCTAAAATTTCAGGTTGTTCGAGATTTGTGTTTCAGTTCATTCTCAATAGAAAAACCATTTGCTTATTTTGCGGGTGGAAAGTTTCGCGAAATGAGAGAATTATGGAAATTAATAAGTGATACCTCTGTTCTTAAAAATAGTGTTCAGGATGATAAATTACAGACCTTGAAAGAAACCCTACAAAATTGGAAACAAAGTTGCAATCTACTCTATTGAGCAATATTTTGCTAGAAAAATCCCAAATAAAATTAGGAACTCATTTTTGAAAGTTACTATTGAAAATATCTCATAACATTGTACTGACAAAAGAAATGGTTGTTCAGAAAAAAATTTAATATCTAACCCCAACTGTAGCTATTATAAATTGGAAGAGTCACGTGAGCATTTGTTTGTTGATTGTACTTTTGTAAAATATATTTAGGAATGGCTTCAAAATTTTTTAAATTGTAGTCAGAAATTTACCCCATATCACATTTTGTACCATGTACACTGAAATTGCTCAGACTCTCAAAACATTGCAATTCAAGATCTTTTGGCAATTACTAAATATAATAGTTTGAAAAATATAAATGCTTTATCTTTTGAACAGAAAGCTAAAAATACAGAACAAATTAAATTATCCAGATATATGGTTCTTTAACAACATTTAAAAAATGGAAATCACTGGCTCCAGTACTGTATAAGAAGGGAAATAAGGTGTTAAATAAAATTATTGAATAATATTTTAAAAACCTCAATATTACAAGATAATTCACCATTGTTATATTTTATTTGGCATAGTAGAACGTTTTAAATACACAAATTAAGATAATTTGGGAAATCGTTTTTGTGTCAACTTTTAGTTGAAAAAATAAAGTATATATATCAATTCTAGAAGCTTTATTTTCCGATTGGTTGTTTCTTATTTTAAAAGTTTTTTATTATTTACTGAAGAGTTTTTGGGGAAAAACTTGGCTTAAATGTTTTTTAAGAAATAACACAATGTTATTATTTGTTAAAGACATAAAAATCGGATCCATTTGCATGGTTCTCAAGTATCTGTTTTTCCTGTGCTATTGTTTTACACCGTTTTCCTGTTTCTCTGGAATTAACAATTTTGTTTACATTTATTCTTTTTTTAAGAAATACCTTTTATATGGACCTCTTACTAAGTATACGTAGAGTATCCCGAAAGGTATTCCTAAATAAATTGTATACTTCCTGTTACAAGCGGAAACTCCTGTGCAGGCTCCTACCCTCTTAGTTGTTTGATGAGAAATGTTCATCCAAAATTAAGTATACTAAAAGCGTGAGAGGTACTTTTTTAAATGAAAATTAATCAGGTAAAAGACTCATAGCATCCTAAACAATTCTTCAACAGTCCCTCATGCGTCGGCCTTTTGTAAGAGTCTGACATGAGGTATAAATTAAAGGAACAGAATTAGCTTCCAGGGGTCTCAAATGCTGTGTATTTCTAGCTTCCGAGGAAACGAACTTCAAAAAATATTCGATGAAGGTTGTTGATACACTTTCCAGAGAAAGGGATAAAATTTCCGCATGTGTTTCACGAAGTTTCTGGCAATTTATTTTAAAACATGATTATAATTTTTGAATCCATAATTCATATCAGTTTCCAACTGGTGTGTTTCACCAAATTAAAAAATAGTAGAGTAATAATTTATATAATCCTTCCAAAAGACCTGCAGCGTACAAAAGATGTTTACGCACAGAGGCTTGGAAGCTTTTCTTCATGTTTTGGGCAATCTTATTCAAAAAATGATTGGAAATTTAAATCCATAGGAGGAAATAGTTTCCAACTAGTATTTTTCAGCAAATTAAAAGAAATGTGAGGCAATAAAAATATTTTATCTTTCCAAAGGGTAGGAACACACATACATAGCTGTTTACCCAGAGAGCCTTGGCGGCTTTATATCACGTTTAGGGCAATGTTATTCAAAAAATGTGATTACAAAATTAAATTCATGGGAGAAAAGTATTTCCAACTAGAGCTTTCAGCAAATTAAAAAGAATGTGAGGCAATAAATATATTTCATCTTTCCGCAGTGGAAGAACAGCATGTCGCTTTTTACAGGGGTAATTGTCGAGGAAGTGTATTTGCATTTTTAGTGCTCCCAAGCACAATTTTGAAATTCCGATGTCTCGAAACACACAGTTTTGATATTTTCAGTATCCCGTGTTCGAAAACCTTAATTGCAAACAATCCTTAGGCCCCAAATATGACTTCGTTATAGAAAATGGGACGTAATCCTTTCATTAGGAGAAGGATTCCTAAAAACTTGTTGATAAACGTGCAAACCTATGCTTATTATAGCAACGGAAAGCTCTCTGGTTAGCATCAGCTTTCGTTTTCTTCCTTGTGAGAGTTCACTACTACAGAGTTCCAAGTTACATTATCTACCAACAAGTAATTGTACACCTGTGATAGCAAAGGAAAACGAAATTTATTCACCTTCAATAGTTGATGGAGCCTCCACGAGCGGCGATTACATTTGCGACCCTCCGGGGCATAGTCTCAACCAGGCGTTGTACGACGGCTAGCGGTATTTTCTTACACTCGGCTTGGAGAAGACAGGTCAGTTCTTTCACTGATTTCGGACGGTGGAGGCACCCCTTAAGTCGATGGTCCAACTCGTCCCAGAGGTGCTCGATAGGGTTAAGGTTCGGGCTCTGCGCAGGCCAGTCCATTCGATTAACCCCATTGTCACAATACCAAGCCATGGTGGACCTCGCAACAAGACAGGTGGCAATGTCATTCTCAAAGTAACATGGGTCCACCCTGTAAAACTGCCAAAACGTAGGAAGCACATGGTCATCCAAAATGGTGCAGTAGGTCTCGGCGTTGAGTCCACCAGGAATTGCGACCAAGGGTCCCGTGCCATACCAGGAGAAACACCCCATAGCATATTTCCACCGCCGCCAAACTTCACAGTTGGCACAGTACTTTCCGGCAGGTGGCGTTTTCCAGGCAGACGCCAAACCCAGACCCTGCCTTCTGGACGGTAGAGGGTGAACCTTGATTCGTCGCTCCAGAGAACCAGTTTCCACTGTTCAACGGTCCACTGTCGACGTTCTTTGCACCACGTTAGCCCAGCAGCGTTATTGGACTTGGTGATCAAAGGCTTGTGGGCGGCAGCACGTCCATGATAACCGAGCAGATGGGCTTCCGTACGGATGGTATTCATTGAAAGAACACTCCCGGATACCTGTTGAAACTCTTTGAAGATATGGTCCATTGATTTGGTGCGGTTCTTCTGAATTTCTCTGGCCAGCACCCGTCGGTCTCTAACTGCCAGTTTTTTGGGTCTGCCGGGTCGGGGCACATTCCGACCGTCACCTCTTATCTTCCACTTGCCAATCACGTAGGCCACTGTCGATTTTGGGTACTTCAACTCGCTGGATTAGTCACGTATGGATCGGCCATTTCTGCGATACCCGACGATTACACCTTTCTCGAAATCAGAGATCTCCGAACTGCGTGGCATCTTGCATGCGACTGGTTGCCTTGTTGTTTCCCACACGATATTTAACGGCGGCGGCCGTGACGTGTATCAGGACCGCAGATATCGTCGATTGCAGGGGTGTCCAATTACTTGTTGGTAGATAGTGTATATTATGTACGCCTATCTAAAGGCGAAATCACATCCAAAAACTTTAGTACATCTAGAAACAGAAAAAATTATAATTGATTATAAATAATTTATTTTATTGATACATTACTGTAAATTTTATATTATTACATTACAAAAAATACCAGATTAAGGATATAGAACAGATTGAATGTTTAAATTTGCTATATTGTTAAATGCAACATAATTATTTAGATGCCATGTATTGCGTGTCTACCTTAAAATGAAAACTGAAAAATTCGTGATAATTAGATATCTAAGTTTTAAAGGTTAAACTTAAACTAAGTTTTACAAAAAATTACGTATGTTAAAAACAAAATGACAGAAAACAAGTATAGCGAATTATTCATTCTTACTTTGAACTGATAGAAGGCAAACAAATAACACAATTCTTGTGTATGTTTATAAAAACATATAAAATTGGCTGCCAATGGAGAGTTTAAAAATTATTTGTATGCGTGTGATATTATTTTTTGAATTTATGTTATTGCATTCCTTTTATCTGTTAGTGATACACCGAAATAACGATTACCAAAATTTCATTAAATATTAACTTCGCAAAATCATTGTTCTAACAGAAAAGAAAAATGTAAATGTCCATGTTTGTCGTTGTTTCAAGAAAACAGTTGAAGAGGAATTTTAGAAAAGATACATTTGTTAAAATTGCTAAAATTTTGAAGGCAAATACAGAGTAAGCGATCACAGCAGTTAAATTTTAAATCTTTGTTATGAAACAGCAGTTTGATCAACTGAAGCTTTAGTGCATATTGGAAAAAAAGTTTTGAAGTCGAATATTTCGAAACCCTGGTAAAAATAGCTCAACGTCACGTTGACAAACGCTTGTACACCAGCAATTTGGGACACGTAAAGAACAGGTAAAAACATTTCTAGAATTATTCACGGAAGGATTTCCAAATCTGAATGCTTCAGTCTGAGATTCAATGGCAAGTGTAAGTATAACTTAAGCTCACACAGGACAAATACATTGTTTGACAATCTACATGAAGGTATAATTCCAATGTAATGAAAAGCAATATAACACTTGGAAGTTTGAATAATGGAGGATCAAAGCATTAGTAAATCATAGTGGTTTCTATAAGAGCATCGAATATAAGATATAATTTTAAGTGCGACAACTACAAAACGGAAATTTCTCATTCGGAACGCAGTCATCAAGACAAAAATTCTATTTCAGGAACAGATTCAAAACGCAAAAACGCACTGAAAGATGCACATTCCCCCTTTTTTTTTTTTTGGTCGCATTTTGTGAAGTTTTGGAACTGAGTTTTAAGAGTTTTCATTTTCGCATATCGAACAGGTTACCTTGCCTGACTACTTATCTGCCGCATATAATAATGAAATGCATTTCCTCCTTGCAGCGAAAGAGTTTTAAGGAATTGTTCATACCTTCGTGTAAGCCTTGGAGAAATTATGGACTGTGTAAATTATTTATGTAAACTCTGGCATACTTCGATAGACTTCTCTTGTTGGTAGATTGTAAAACTCGCTGCAGTACCATTAAGAGCATTTTGAAACCACGCAAATATTTTTAAACGTTTATGAATTATTACGGTGAATTTCACCTGTAGGACTTTTATTTCACTTCGGGGGAAGAATTTATGTTAATGCACTCAGCGCTACTTCTCTTCTTTACAACGTTATCGGAATTGGGATTACAGTATTAACTGTCAGCGGTAAAATAAAACGAATTTGAATGAAAACATGTCAAAGCCTTCAAAATTTCAACGATTTGTGCTGAAGAATTCAAAGTGGGCAATCAATCTAATTGTGTGTCAGTGAATCCCTAAAGCCTGAAGTGAACATTAGTGATGAGACATTAACTACTACATCGCGCGAATTGTCTTGGGTAACAGCTAGAAATTGTTCAAGATTTATGAAACCTTCGATGAATAATAAACAAAAGGCACGTTCCGCAAAAAAATACTTAAGGAATTTGTAGCAAAGCTGACTGTTTTGCCAGCTCATGTCAAAGGAGTAATAACGGCTGTTCCAGTAAGTTACTAGAAAACATAAAACAAGCAAGCAAATAAAGGATTTGATCTCTGACTACATAAAACAATTAACCAAGTGGACAGAATATCACCTTAATCACGAAGAGTTTCTTAAGAAAGAATGAGAACACCTGACCCATATCAACTGTAATAGGGTCAAATACACTGGCAATAATTACCTTTAGCTAATGTCGTTCTTGAAAGAATTAGGAACGACTGAAAAAACTGGAGGAGTCCACCTTATTGTGCTTCCATTGCACCAGCTATCATATTAAAAACTTCACATGACAAGTCGAAAAGAATGTGATTACACATCACAATACCCGTCATGCTTTTCTCTGAAACCATCGCAAACAGGAAGCTTTTTCTTAAGTGAAATGATGGTCCGGTTACATGGGGGTGTTTGTCGTTCCGTAGGCTGAACCTTGTTTCAAAACAAAGACATCACATAAATGAAATTTCTGTCAATCTGGCTCTGGTGAATTACCTTCCTCTAAAGCAGAGAATATAATTGTGGTTGTATTAACTACGCTTGGAATGGGAGCCTAGAATAGTTACCTTATATCAAAGATATAGTCATTGTGTACAAAAGCATAGCAGGGAAGCACTCAGCACTTCAGAATATCCTGAAATCAAGAATGAATTCCTTTCATAGTAATTTCCTGGTCATTATGCCTTTAGCACTAAATAACTAGAAGTGGCATGATATTCACAACAGTGCTACGTAAATAGTTGCAGGAAATACTATATTGACCATTACTGTAGTTTAGCAGTAAAAGATTAAACTGATTCCTGAATTCTCCGATATCCTGTAGTAGATTCACTGACCGGTAACAGTGGGAATACTGATTTCATATATGGTAGTACAGAAGCATTTATTATCATGTGGGTCCTGCTTTTAATTTAAAGAAACTCGTTTAAAGGTGTGCTAACTTTCAATAATTTAAAACATTGAAATAAGGATAATTTGAAGAAATTATGCAAAGACCTTGGGAAAAATAGACTGCAAACGCAATGCAAGCTCTTCGGAGGCAAGGAGCAGCAATACAGATAGCAGCGCCTTCTGTAAGAGCGAGGAGTTGATGGGAAATTATTGGAAAGTTACATACAATGTTTGATTCAACGCATAATGTATCGCATAAATAGCGCAGGAGGAATATTCTGGTGCGAATACAAACCAACAAATTTCAGGATCAATATTTAATTAGTAAGTTCTCAATTTCGATGAAAATCAGCTGTGAAATAGAAAATACGCAGCTACATACAACGAACACCCGATACCTAAAGTTGTAGCAATGCGAATTTAAATATACCGCATTATCGTTCCTTTATATTATCCTTAATCTCCCCGATTTTGTTCCTCAGATTGTTTTATTGAAACATATTTTTACCACATGAGCTCATGCATAATAAGTACCACATAAAATAAAAAAGGACGTCTACAGATATCGTGTTTACAAAACTATCACGGCTTTCCTTCAGACATGCGGAGTCAGTTATATCTATTATTAATTGCAGTGCCGTATTCACACTCAATAAACTAACTTTAAAAGCTACTGATACATATAATTTGAAAGAATAGCAACGCACTTTATCTCACCTAATTTTCTGACCAAGCACTACTATGGCTCAATAAACACTGCATATTCTTATGAAGCAAATGAACAATTAATAAGAACATGCATTGTTTATACTGTGCTGAACATTAATACATCATACATGCATACAAAAATCCATTTCTTACCTTAATTATTTCTTTGACTACCGACCTGTGTGAACTGTCTAGTTTATTTTGTTTTTTTTTTTGCTAAGAAAAGTAGACTATATAAACATTTTTTCAAATTATCTTGTAAAAGATCAAAAGGAGAACATATCACAGGATAGACCTTGAAATAGTGGCAAACAAGCTTTGTTTTTATTCCTGCAATTATGATTTAGTCAAATGCTAGTTGCTAAAATTTCAGGTTGTTCGAGATTTGTGTTTCAGTTCATTCTCAATAGAAAAACCATTTGCTTATTTTACGGGTGGAAAGTTTCGCGAAATGAGAGAATTATGGAAATTAATAAGTGATACCTCTGTTCTTAAAAATAGTGTTCAGGATGATAAATTACAGACCTTGAAAGAAACCCTACAAAATTGGAAACAAAGTTGCAATCTACTCTATTGAGCAATATTTTGCTAGAAAAATCCCAAATAAAATTAGGAACTCATTTGAAAGTTACTATTGAAAATATCTCATAACATTGTACTGACAAAAAAAATGGTTGTTCAGAAAAAAATTTAATATCTAACCCCAACTGTAGCTATTATAAATTGGAAGAGTCACGTGAGCATTTGTTTGTTGATTGTACTTTTGTAAAATATATTTAGGAATGGCTTCAAAATTTTTTAAATTGTAGTCAGAAATTTACCCCATATCACATTTTGTACCATGTACACTGAAATTGCTCAGACTCTAAAAACATTGCAATTCAAGATCTTTTGGCAATTACTAAATATAATAGTTTGAAAAATATAAATTCTTTATCTTTTGAACAGAAAGCTAAAAATACAGAACAAATTAAATTATCCAGATATATGGTTCTTTAACAACATTTAAAAAATGGAAATCACTGGCTCCAGTACTGTATAAGAAGGGAAATAAGGTGTTAAATAAAACTATTGAATAATATTTTAAAAACCTCAATATTACAAGAAAATTCACCATTGTTATATTTTATTTGGGATAGTAGAACGTTTTAAATACAAATTAAGATAATTTGGGAAATCGTTTTTGTGTCAACTTTTAGTTGAAAAAAAAAGTATATATATTACTTCTAGAATTTTTATTTTCCGATTGGTTGTTTCTTATTTTAAAAGTTTTTTTATTATTTACTGAAGAGTTTTTGGGGAAAAACTTGGCTTAAATGTTTTTTAAGAAATAACACAATGTTATTATTTGTTAAAGACATAAAAATCGGATCCATTTGCATGGTTCTCAAGTATCTGTTTTTCCTGTGCTATTGTTTTACACCGTTTTCCTGTTTCTCTGGAATTAACAATTTTGTTTTACATTTATTCTTTTTTTAAGAAATACCTTTTATATGGACCTCTTACTAAGTATACGTAGAGTATCCCGAAAGGTATTCCTAAATAAATTGTATACTTCCTGTTACAAGCGGAAACTCCTGTGCAGGCTCCTACCCTCTTAGTTGTTTTGATGAGAAATGTTCATCCAAAATTAAGTATACTAAAAGCGTGAGAGGTACTTTTTTAAATGAAAATTAATCAGGTAAAAGACTCATAGCATCCTAAACAATTCTTCAACAGTCCCTCATGCGTCTCGTCCTTTGTAAGAGTCTGACATGAGGTATAAATTAAAGGAACAGAATTAGCTTCCAGGGTCTCAAATGCTGTGTATTTCTAGCTTCCGAGGGAAACGAACTTCAAAAATATTCGATGAAGGTTGTTGATACACTTTCCAGAGAAAGGGATAAAATTTCCGCATGTGTTTCACGAAGTTTCTGGCAATTTATTTTAAAACATGATTATAATTTTGAATCCATAATTCATATCAGTTTCCAACTGGTGTGTTTCACCAAATTAAAAAAATAGTAGAGTAATAATTTACATAATCCTTCCAAAAGACCTGCAGCGTACAAAAGATGTTTACGCACAGAGGCTTGGAAGCTTTTCTTCATGTTTTGGGCAATCTTATTCAAAAAATGATTGGAAATTTAAATCCATAGGAGGAAATAGTTTCCAACTAGTATTTTTCAGCAAATTAAAAGAAATGTGAGGCAATAAAAATATTTTATCTTTCCAAAGGGTAGGAACACACATACATAGCTGTTTACCCAGAGAGCCTTGGCGGCTTTAATCACGTTTAGTGCAATGTTATTCAAAAAATGTGATTACGAAATTAAATTCATGGGAGAAAAGTATTTCCAACTAGAGCTTTCAGCAAATTAAAAAGAATGTGAGGCAATAAATATATTTCATCTTTCCGCAGTGGAAGAACAGCATGTCGCTTTTTACAGGGGTAATTGTCGAGGAAGTGTATTTGCATTTTTAGTGAAAATTTAAAATATTTAAAACCATTTTGATATTTTCAGTATTGTTGAATTTTAAAAATTTAAAAATTTTAAGAAAATAGTATTTCATAAAATAAAAAACTGTTGATAAACATATGCTTATTTCAACGGAAGTCTCTGGTTATATAGTTTGTAATTCAAAAATGTTAATTATTACAAAAGTTTGTACATTAGAAAGGAAAAGAAATTTATTCTTCAATTTATACTACACATTACATTTCATCATATTAAATTGTCCTGCTATTTTTTACATGGCTTGGAAAATATTCTTTACATTATAACCCCTGTAGGAACTGTCCCTTTATTGTTTGATTATGTTATTGTCACAAAAGTATTAAAAGACATGTTTTCAAATATGGTAAAAATCAAAATAAGACATATCAAAAGGTCACGTCTCTTTAAAATTCAAATTAAAGGTAAAAACTAGCATTAGAGAAATACAGTTGGCACAGTATTTCTATTTTCCAGGAGAGAAAAGAGTTTCGATGTATTATTCTCGCTCCAGAGAAATTTACTTTCAATATGTGTTCTCGATAGAGAATTATTATTTAAGTCCATGATAACCAGCAGTTTCCGCATGGTATTTTAAAAAATTGGATACCTGTATCTTTGAAATATATTTATGGTGTTCTTTAATTTCCTTCAGACCTGGGTCCAAGATTTTTGTCACATTAGTTTTTCTTCATTGCCAATTATACAATTTTTATTCATCGCTGATAGTCAAGAATTTCCATACAGTATTTAAATAAGAAATGAGCATAATTTGTTTCCACAGTATTTACTACTTATCAGACAAAGCTTGCATTAATCGTTGGTAGATAGTGTTATTATGTACATTAGAAATCACATCCAAAAACTTTGTACACTAGAAACAGATTATAATTGATTATAAATAATTTATTATTAAAAATAAATATATTTTACATTAAAAAAAATCCAGTGATAGAACAGATTGAATTTTAAATTTGGAATTGTTAAAGAACATAATTATTTAGTCATGTAGTGTCTACCTTGCAAAAATTTTGAAATTAGATTCTAAGTTTTAAAGTTCTTAAATAATTTTCTTACTTGTTAAAAACAAAATGACAGCGTTAGCAATTATTCACTTCTTTGAAAATGGGCAAACAACCCTGTTATTTTTACATTATTGTTCATGGAGATTAAAATTATTTGTCAAGTATTGTTTTTTAATTTATGTTTTTGATTCCTTTCTGTGATACACCGAAATAACGATTACCAAAATTTCCAAATAATTGCGATGCAACAGAAAAGAGTATTCCTCCTTGTTTCAACAGTTGGAGAATTTGAAAAGATACATTTGTTAGCAAAAGAAGGCAAATACAGAGTAAGCGATCACAGCAGTTAAATTTTTAAATCTAGAAACAGCAGTTTGTCAACTGATTATATATTAAATTTTGAAGTGATATTTAAACCCTGTAAAAATATCAGTATTACAAATTGTACACCAGAATTAACGTAAAAACATAAAAATTTTGAATTATTCATAAGTTTCCAACTTGCTTACAAATTAATGAGTGTAATAAATTAGACCTGTACAGGACAAATACATGTTTAAATCACAGAAGGTTTTCCATGTTAAAAGCAATATAACACTTGGAAGTTGAACCATAAACTAGAAACTAGTTTCTATAAAACGTAAAGATATATTTTGTGACACACAAAAGGTCTCTTGGCCAGTCATCAAACAAAAATTTCGGATAACAGATTCAAAATTGAAAGCACTGGATAATTGTTTTTTTTTTTTTTGGTGCATTTTCTGAATTTTGGAACTGAGTTTTGAGTTTTCATTTCATATAAATTCCGTACTTACGCAAAATAATTGTTCTGCGAAAGAGTTTTAAATTGTCCATTTCGTTTCAGAAATTTCGAAATTATTTGAACTCTGGCATCTTGCATAGACTTTGCCTTGTTGAGATATTAACTCGGCGCGTACATTATCAGAGCATTTTTGCAGAATTATTTTGGTAGATAGTTTATGTTATCTAGGCGAAATCACAAACTTTAGTCACATCAAAGAAAATTATTTTTATAAATAATTATTTTATTGATACATTACTGTAAATTTTATATTATTACATTACAAAAAAATACCAATTAAATAAGAACAGATTAAAATTTTAAATTTGCTATATTGTTAAATGCAATAATTATTGTGTTCAGTGTCTACCTTAAATGAAGTGAAATTCGTGATAATTAATATCTCAAGTTTGGGTTAAACTAGAAATTTTCAAAAAAATTCGATGTAAAAACAAAATGACAGAAAACAAGTATAGGAATTATTCATCTTTTTGACTGATAAAGGAGTAATAAGTGTGTAAGTTCGAAAAACATCCAAGAAAATTTGATCTCTGATCACATTCAAGACAGAATATCATTTCAAAATTTTTAAGAAAGACAAACATGTTATTTAGAAAAATGTTTCCTTTGATGTCGCTTTGAAAGTGAACGACTGAAAAAACATAATTTGCTTATTAAGCATCATATTAAAAACTTTGCAGTCGAAAGAATGTGTTACACATCACAATGTCTTTTTCTTTGAAACCATGAAACAGGAATTTTTCTTTGAAAGATATTTTACATTGTTTTCTTCCGTACAACCTTGTAAAACAAAGACATCACTAAATGAAATTTTGAATTCACGGTGAATTTTCCTCTAGCAGAGAATATATTTGGTGTATTAACTACGCTTGCACAGAATTTACTTATTCAAAGATATAGTCATTGTGTACAAAAGCATATAGGAAGCACACTTCAGAATATCTGACAATAATCTTTCATAGTAATTTCCTATTATGTTTAGCACTAAATCGAAGTGATGATAAAACAGTGCTCGAAACAGAACATATTTCAACGATTTGTAAAAGAAAAATTCCTGAATTCTAACAGTAGATTCATAGAACAGGAATATGATTTCATATATGGTAGTACAAAGCATTTATTTCATTCCGTAATTTAGAAACTCGTTTAAGTTTTCAATAATTTAAAACTTGAAATGGTAATTTAAGAACAAAAGACCTTGGAAAAATAGACTAAACGCAATGCAATTCTGGAGGCAAAACAATAAGATGCAGCGTTCTGTAAGAGCGAGGATTGATGGGAAATTATTGAAAGTTACATAAATGTTTGATTCAACGCATAATCCGCATAAACAAAAATTCTTAATAAAAAACAAATTTCAGGACAATTGTAAGTTCTCATTTCATGAAAATCAGTGTGAAATAGAAAAGATACATACAACGAAAAGCTAAATTGAGCAACGAATTTAAATATACCGCATTATCGTTCTTTATATTATCCTTAACTGAAGTTCCTAGATTGTTTTTATGAAAACATATAAAGTCGCAAATAAGTACCATAAAATAAAAAAGGACTTACAGATATCGTGTACAAAACTATCACGGCTTTCCTTCAACAGCGGAGCATTATATCATTATTATTGCATGCCGATTAATAGAATAACTTAAAAGCTTCGATGAATAATAAAGAAAGAAATATCTCATAATTTTTGAAATCATGTCAATAAACACTGAATTCTATGAAGAAATAACAATATAAGAACATCATTGTTTATCTGTCTGAACATAAAATAACATGCATACAAAAA
>JAYWMT010000202.1:0-161846 GCA_039090855.1 Macrothele yani | reverse complement strand
CATTAATAATTATTTCTTTGAACAGACCTGTGTGAACTTCTATTTTTTTGTTTTTTTTTTCAGAAAGTAGACTATTAAACATTTTTCATTATCTTTAAAAATAAAAAGGAAATATATCACAATAGGTTAAATATGGCAAACAACTTTGTATTCTGAATTATGTTTACAAATATGTAATTTCTTTCTGAATTTTGTTTAGATTCTCACAGAAAAAAATTTCTTATTTTCTGAATTTCGATGTAGAGAATTATGGAAATTAATAATATACCCTTGTTCTTAAAAAACGTTTCGGGTGTAAATTGCAGACCTTGAAAGAAAATACAAAATTTGAAACAAATGCAATTCCTTTCAATATTTTGCTGAAAAATTCAAATAAAATCAATCTTTTGAAAGTTACAGAAAATACTCATAACATTACTAAAAAGAAATTTGCGAAAAATGTAATATACAATAGTAAAAATATAAATACTTGTGAATTTGTGTTGATTGTACTGTAAAATTATTTAGGAAGTTAAAATAAATTGTAGTCAGAAATTTAAAAAAGATCTAAATTCTCAGACATAAAAACATTAATAAGTCAATTAATAAATATAAAGTTTGAAAAATGAAAATGCTTTATCAACAGAACTAAAAATACACAAATTACCAGATAATGGTTCTTTAAAACATTTAAAAATGGAAATCACTGGCTCCAGTACATAAAATAAAAAATGTTAAATAAAATTATAAATAATATAAAAACCTCATATTCAGATAATACCTGTTATTTTTATTGCATGCCGTTTTTAAAAATGATAATTTAAAAGTTTTTCGTGAACCTTGTTTAAAAAATAAATATAAATATTATCTGAATTTTTTTCCGATTGGCTCAATAAAAGCTAATATTTACTAAATAAATGAAATATTTTTATAACACAATGTTATTTGTTAAAGACATAAATACATCATTTCATGCATAATCATTTTTCCTTTATTGTTTTGTTATGTTTCTCTAATAACTTGTTTATTTATTTTTTTTTGCTAAGAAAAGTAGACTATATAAACATTTTTTCAAATTATCTTGTAAAAGATCAAAAAGGAGAACATATCACAGGATAGACCTTGAAATAGTGGCAAACAAGCTTTGTTTTTATTCCTGCAATTATGATTTAGTCAAATGCTAGTTGCTAAAATTTGCAGTTTGTTCGAGATTTGTGTTTCAGTTCATTCCTCAATAGAAAAACTTCTGTTTTGCTTATTTTACGGGTGGAAAGTTTCGCGAAATGAGAGAATTATGGAAATTAATAAGTGATACCTCTGTTCTTAAAAATAGTGTTCAGGATGATAAATTACAGACCTTGAAAGAAACCCTACAAAATTGGAAACAAAGTTGCAATCTACACTTCTATTGAGCAATATTTTACAGAAAAATCCCAAATAAAATAAAATTCCAGGAACTCATTTGGAAAGTTATTTTATTGAAAATATCTCATAACATTGTACTGTCAAAAGAAATGGTTGTTCAGAAAAAAATTTAATATCTAACCCCAACTGTAGCTATTATAAATTGGAAGAGTCACGTGAGCATTTGTTTGTTGATTGTAATCTTTTGTAAAATATATTTTAGAAATGGTTTCAAATGGCTTCAAAATTGTAGTCAGAAATTTACCCTATATCACATTTTGTACCATGTACACTGAAATTGCTCAGACTCTAAAAACATTGCAATTCAAGATCTTTTTGGAAATTTACTAAATATAAGTTTGAAAAAATAGAAATGTGTTTTTATCTTTTGATTCTGAAAGCTAAAAAATACACTGAACAAATTAAATTATCCAGATATATGGTTCTTTAACAACATTTAAAAAATGGAAATCACTGGCTCCAGTACTGTATAAGAAGGGAAATAAGGTGTTAAATAAAATTATTGAATAATATTTTAAAAACCTCAATATTACAAGATAATTCACCATTGTTATATTTTATTTGGCATAGTAGAACGTTTTAAATACAAAATTAAGATAATTTGGGAAATCGTTTTTGTGTCAACTTTTAGTTGAAAAAATAAAAAAAGTATATATATTAATTCTAGAAGCTTCTATTTGAAGCTTTATTGATTCCGATTGGTTTTTTCTTATTTCTAAAAAAGTTTTTAATTATTTACTGAAGAGTTTTTGGGGAAAACTGGGCTTAAATGATTTTTAAGAAATAACACAAATTGTTATTATTTGTTAAAGACTTATAAATCGGATCCATTTGCATGGTTCTCAAGTATCTGTTTTTCCTGTGCTATTGTTTTACACCGTTTTACTGTTTCTCTGGGAATTAACAATTTTGTTTTACATTTATTCTTTTAAGAAATAGCTTTTATATGGACCTCTTTACTAAGTATACGTAGAGTATCCAGAAAGGTATTCCTAAAAATAAATTGTATACTTCCTGTTACAAGCGGAAACTCCTGTGCAGGCTCCTACCCTCTTAGTTGTTTGATGAGAAATGTTCATCCAAAATTAAGTGATACTAAAAGCGTGAGAGTGTACTTTTTTAAATGAAAATTAATCAGGTAAAAGACTCATAGCATCCTAAACAATTCTTCAACAGTCCCTCATGCGTCGGCTCTTTGTAAGAGTCTGACATGAGGTATAAATTAAAAGGAACAGACAGAATTAGCTTCCAAGGGTCCAAATGCTGTGTATTTCCTAGCTTCCCGAGGGAAACGAAACGAACTTCAAAAATATTCCATGGCAAGGTTGTTGATACACTTTCCAGAGAAAGGGATAAAATTTCCGCATGTGTTTCACGAAGTTTCTGGCAATTTATTTTAAAACATGATTATAATTTTTGAATCCATAATTCATATCAGTTTCCAACTGGTGTGTTTCTACCAAATTAAAAAATAGTAGAGTAATAATTTATATAATCCTTCCAAAAGACCTGCAGCGTACAAAAAGATGTTTACGCACAAAGGCTTTGAAGCTTTTCTTCATGTTTTGGGCAATCTTATTCAAAAAATGATTGGAAATTTAAATCCATAGGAGGAAATAGTTTCCAACTAGTATTTTTCGAAAGAATTGAAAGAAATGTGAGGTAATAAAAAATATTTTATCTTTCCAAAGGGTAGGAACACACATACGTATAGTTGTTGATTTTAGAGAGCTCGCTTCCTGGCGGCTTTAATCACGTTTAGGGCAATGTTATTCAAAAAATGTGATTACAAAATAAAATTCATGTGGAGAAAAAGTATTTCCAACTAGAGCCTTTTCAGCAAAATTAAAAAGAATGTGAGGCAATAAATATATTTCATCTTTTCCGCCGCAGTGGAAGAACAGCATGTCGCTTTTTACAGGGGTAATTGTCGAGGAAGTGTATTGTATTTGCATTTTAGTGCTCCCAAGCACAATTTTGAAAATCGGATTCCGATGTCTCTGAAACAACAGGTTTGATGATATTTTCAGTATCCCGTGTTCGAAAACCTTAATTGCAAACAATCCTTAGGTCTTCAAATATGACTTCGTTATAGAAAATGGGACGTAATCCTTTCATTAGGAGAAGGCAATTTATTAGAGCAACGGAAAGCTTGTTCTGGTTCGTGTTCACTACAACGACCAAAACATCTATGCTTATTATAGATAGCAACGGGAAAGCTCTCTGGTTATGCAGTAATGGTTGATGGAGCTTTCGTTTTCTTTCCTTCGTGAGAGTTCACTGGTACAGAGTTCTACTACAAGTTACCAATTATCTACGGGCGGCTGGCAACAAGTAATTGTACACTCAAACTGTGATAGCAAAGGAAAACGAAATTTATTCACCTTCAATAGTTGATGGAGCCTACGATGGTCCAACCCTCCGGTGCATAGAGGTGGGATCTCACATTTGCGACCCTCGACGGGCATAGTCTCAAATCCAGGCGTTGTCCGACCAATCGGCTAGCGGTATTTTCTTACACTCGGCTTTGGAGAAGACAGGTCAGTTCTTTGGACACTGATTTTTTGACGAAGTACCCCTTATTCGATGGTCCAACTCGTCCCAGAGGTGCTCGAAAACGTAGGGCAAGGTTCGGGCTCTGCGCAGGCCAGTCCATTCGATTAACCCCATTGAGTCACAATACCAGGCCATGGTGGAAAGACGCAACAAGACAGGTGGCAATGTCCCCCATTCTCAAAGCAACATTGGTCCACCTCTGCAAACTACGCAAGCACGTAGGAAGCACATGGTCATTCACAAAATGGTTGGCACAGTAGGTCTCGGCCCGGCGTTGAGTCCACCAGGAATTCGCGGCGACCAAGGGTCCCGTGCCATACCAGGAGAAATGCCCAACTGCTAGCATATTTCCACCGCCGCCAAACTTCACAGTTGGTACAGTACTTTCCGGCAGGTGGCGTTGATTCGTCGCAGGCCAGACACCAGCACCAGACCCTGCCTTCCACTGTAGAGGGTCAACGGTCCACTGTCGACGTTCTTCGCTCCAGCACCACGTTAGCCCAGCACCAGTTATTCAACACTAACGTCCACTTGGTGACGTCAAAGGCTTTGCACCATGATAAGCCGAGCAGATATTGGGCTTGGTGATCAAAGGTTACGGATGGCGGCAGCACGTCCATGATAACCGAGCAGATGGGCTTCCGTACGGCCCATGACCGAAAGAACACTCCCCGGATACCTGTTGAAACTTCGAAGATATATGAAGATATGGTCTATTGATTTGGTGCGGTTCTTCTTGAATTTCTCTCTGGCTAGCACCTGGTCTGGTCTCTAACTGCTGCCAGTTTTTTGGCTCGCCGGGTCGGGGCACATTCCTGACCGTCACCTCTTATCTTCCACTTGCCAATCACGTAGGCCACTGTCGATTTTTGGGTACTTCAACTCGCTGGATTAGTCACGTATGGATCGGCCATTTCTGCGATACCCGACGATTACACCTTTCTCGAAATCAGAGATCTCCGCCAACTGGCATCGTGGCATCTTGCATGCGACTGCGACTACGCCTTGTTGTTATCCCACACGATATTTAACGGCGGCAGTGACGTGTATCAGGACCGCAGATATCGTCGATTGCAGGGGTGTCCAATTACTTGTTGGTAGATAGTGTATATTATGTACGCCTATCTAAAGGCGAAATCACATCCAAAAACTTTAGTACATCTAGAAACAGAAAAAATTATAATTGATTATAAATAATTTATTTTATTGATACATTACTGTAAATTTTATATTATTACATTACAAAAAAATACCAGATTAAGGATATAGAACAGATTGAATGTTTAAATTTGCTATATTGTTAAATGCAACATAATTATTTAGATGCCATGTATTGCGTGTCTACCTTAAAATGAAAACTGAAAAATTCGTGATAATTAGATATCTAAGTTTTAAAGGTTAAACTTAAACTAAGTTTTACAAAAAATTACGTATGTTAAAAACAAAATGACAGAAAACAAGTATAGCGAATTATTCATTCTTACTTTGAACTGATAGAAGGCAAACAAATAACACAATTCTTGTGTATGTTTATAAAAACATATAAAATTGGCTGCCAATGGAGAGTTTAAAAATTATTTGTATGCGTGTGATATTATTTTTTGAATTTATGTTATTGCATTCCTTTTATCTGTTAGTGATACACCGAAATAACGATTACCAAAATTTCATTAAATATTAACTTCGCAAAATCATTGTTCTAACAGAAAAGAAAAATGTAAATGTCCATGTTTGTCGTTGTTTCAAGAAAACAGTTGAAGAGGAATTTTAGAAAAGATACATTTGTTAAAATTGCTAAAATTTTGAAGGCAAATACAGAGTAAGCGATCACAGCAGTTAAATTTTAAATCTTTGTTATGAAACAGCAGTTTGATCAACTGAAGCTTTAGTGCATATTGGAAAAAAGTTTTGAAGTCGAATATTTCGAAACCCTGGTAAAAATAGCTCAACGTCACGTTGACAAACGCTTGTACACCAGCAATTTGGGACACGTAAAGAACAGGTAAAAACATTTCTAGAATTATTCACGGAAGGTTTTCCAAATCTGAATGCTTCAGTCTGAGATTCAATGGCAAGTGTAAGTATAACTTAAGCTCACACAGGACAAATACATTGTTTGACAATCTACATGAAGGTATAATTCCAATGTAATGAAAAGCAATATAACACTTGGAAGTTTGAATAATGGAGGATCAAAGCACTAGTAAATCATAGTGGTTTCTATAAGAGCATCGAATATAAGATATAATTTTAAGTGCGACAACTACAAAACGGAAATTTCTCATTCGGAACGCAGTCATCAACAAAAATTCTATTTTTAGAACAGATTCAAAACGCAAAAACGCACTGAAAGATGCACATTCCTTTTTTTTTTTTTTTTGGTCGCATTTTGTGAAAGTTGAGTTTTAAGTATTTCTGCCGCATATAATAATGAAATGCATTTCCTCCTTGCAGCGAAAGAGTTTTAAGGAATTGTTCATACCTTCGTGTAAGCCTTGGAGAAATTATGGACTGTGTAAATTATTTATGTAAACTCTGGCATACTTCGATAGACTTCTCTTGTTGGTAGATTGTAAAACTCGCTGCAGTACCATTAAGAGCATTTTGAAACCACGCAAATATTTTTAAACGTTTATGAATTATTACGGTGAATTTCACCTGTAGGACTTTTATTTCACTTCGGGGAAGAATTTATGTTAATGCACTCAGCGCTACTTCTCTTCTTTACAACGTTATCGGAATTGGGATTACAGTATTAACTGTCAGCGGTAAAATAAAACGAATTTGAATGAAAACATGTCAAAGCCTTCAAAATTTCAACGATTTGTGCTGAAGAATTCAAAGTGGGCAATCAATCTAATTGTGTGTCAGTGAATCCCTAAAGCCTAAAGTGAACATTAGTGATGAGACATTAACTACTACATCGCGCGAATTGTCTTGGGTAACAGCTAGAAATTGTTCAAGATTTATGAAACCTTCGATGAATAATAAACAAAAGGCACGTTCCGCAAAAAAATACTTAAGGAATTTGTAGCAAAGCTGACTGTTTTGCCAGCTCATGTCAAAGGAGTAATAACGGCTGTTCCAGTAAGTTACTAGAAAACATAAAACAAGCAAGCAAATAAAGGATTTGATCTCTGACTACATAAAACAATTAACCAAGTGGACAGAATATCACCTTAATCACGAAGAGTTTCTTAAGAAAGAATGAGAACACCTGACCCATATCAACTGTAATAGGGTCAAATACACTGGCAATAATTACCTTTAGCTAATGTCGTTCTTGAAAGAATTAGGAACGACTGAAAAAACTGGAGGAGTCCACCTTATTGTGCTTCCATTGCACCAGCTATCATATTAAAAACTTCACATGACAAGTCGAAAAGAATGTGATTACACATCACAATACCCGTCATGCTTTTCTCTGAAACCATCGCAAACAGGAAGCTTTTTCTTAAGTGACATGATGGTCCGGTTACATGGGGGTGTTTGTCGTTCCGTAGGCTGAACCTTGTTTCAAAACAAAGACATCACATAAATGAAATTTCTGTCAATCTGGCTCTGGTGAATTACCTTCCTCTAAAGCAGAGAATATAATTGTGGTTGTATTAACTACGCTTGGAATGGGAGCCTAGAATAGTTACCTTATATCAAAGATATAGTCATTGTGTACAAAAGCATAGCAGGGAAGCACTCAGCACTTCAGAATATCCTGAAATCAAGAATGAATTCCTTTCATAGTAATTTCCTGGTCATTATGCCTTTAGCACTAAATAACTAGAAGTGGCATGATATTCACAACAGTGCTACGTAAATAGTTGCAGGAAATACTATATTGACCATTACTGTAGTTTAGCAGTAAAAGATTAAACTGATTCCTGAATTCTCCGATATCCTGTAGTAGATTCACTGACCGGTAACAGTGGGAATACTGATTTCATATATGGTAGTACAGAAGCATTTATTATCATGTGGGTCCTGCTTTTAATTTAAAGAAACTCGTTTAAAGGTGTGCTAACTTTCAATAATTTAAAACATTGAAATAAGGATAATTTGAAGAAATTATGCAAAGACCTTGGGAAAAATAGACTGCAAAACGCAATGCAAGCTCTTCGGAGGCAAGGAGCAGCAATACAGATAGCAGCGCCTTCTGTAAGAGCGAGGAGTTGATGGGAAATTATTGGAAAGTTACATACAATGTTTGATTCAACGCATAATGTATCGCATAAATAGCGCAGGAGGAATATTCTGGTGCGAATACAAACCAACAAATTTCAGGATCAATATTTAATTAGTAAGTTCTCAATTTCGATGAAAATCAGCTGTGAAATAGAAAATACGCAGCTACATACAACGAACACCCGATACCTAAAGTTGTAGCAATGCGAATTTAAATATACCGCATTATCGTTCCTTTATATTATCCTTAATCTCCCCGATTTTGTTCCTCAGATTGTTTTATTGAAACATATTTTTACCACATGAGCTCATGCATAATAAGTACCACATAAAATAAAAATGGACGTCTACAGATATCGTGTTTACAAAACTATCACGGCTTTCCTTCAGACATGCGGAGTCAGTTATATCTATTATTAATTGCAGTGCCGTATTCACACTCAATAAACTAACTTTAAAAAGCTACTGATACATATAATTTGAAAGAATAGCAACGCACTTTATCTCACCTAATTTTCTGACCAAGCACTACTATGGCTCAATAAACACTGCATATTCTTATGAAGCAAATGAACAATTAATAAGAACATGCATTGTTTATACTGTGCTGAACATTAATACATCATACATGCATACAAAAATCCATTTCTTACCTTAATTATTTCTTTGACTACCGACCTGTGTGAACTGTCTAGTTTATTTTGTTTTTTTTTTTTTTGCTAAGAAAAGTAGACTATATAAACATTTTTTCAAATTATCTTGTAAAAGATCAAAAAGGAGAACATATCACAGGATAGACCTTGAAATAGTGGCAAACAAGCTTTGTTTTTATTCCTGCAATTATGATTTAGTCAAATGCTAGTTGCTAAAATTTCAGGTTGTTCGAGATTTGTGTTTCAGTTCATTCTCAATAGAAAAACCATTTGCTTATTTTACGGGTGGAAAGTTTCGCGAAATGAGAGAATTATGGAAATTAATAAGTGATACCTCTGTTCTTAAAAATAGTGTTCAGGATGATAAATTACAGACCTTGAAAGAAACCCTACAAAATTGGAAACAAAGTTGCAATCTACTCTATTGAGCAATATTTTGCTAGAAAAATCCCAAATAAAATTAGGAACTCATTTTGAAAGTTACTACTGAAAATATCTCATAACATTGTACTGACAAAAGAAATGGTTGTTCAGAAAAAAATTTAATATCTAACCCCAACTGTAGCTATTATAAATTGGAAGAGTCACGTGAGCATTTGTTTGTTGATTGTACTTTTGTAAAATATATTTAGGAATGGCTTCAAAATTTTTTAAATTGTAGTCAGAAATTTACACCATATCACATTTTGTACCATGTACACTGAAATTGCTCAGACTCTAAAAACATTGCAATTCAAGATCTTTTGGCAATTACTAAATATAATAGTTTGAAAAATAGAAATGCTTTATCTTTTTGAACAGAAAGCTAAAAATACAGAACAAATTAAATTATCCAGATATATGGTTCTTTAACAACATTTAAAAAATGGAAATCACTGGCTCCAGTACTGTATAAGAAGGGAAATAAGGTGTTAAATAAAATTATTGAATAATATTTTAAAAACCTCAATATTACAAGATAATTCACCATTGTTATATTTTATTTGGCATAGTAGAACGTTTTAAATACAAATTAAGATAATTTGGGAAATCGTTTTTGTGTCAACTTTTAGTTGAAAAAATAAAGTATATATATTAATTCTAGAAGCTTTATTTTCCGATTGGTTGTTTCTTATTTTTAAAAGTTTTTAATTATTTACTGAAGAGTTTTTGGGGAAAAACTTGGCTTAAATGTTTTTTAAGAAATAACACAATGTTATTATTTGTTAAAGACATAAAAATCGGATCCATTTGCATGGTTCTCAAGTATCTGTTTTTCCTGTGCTATTGTTTTACACCGTTTTCCTGTTTCTCTGGAATTAACAATTTTGTTTACATTTATTCTTTTTTTAAGAAATACCTTTTATATGGACCTCTTACTAAGTATACGTAGAGTATCCCGAAAGGTATTCCTAAATAAATTGTATACTTCCTGTTACAAGCGGAAACTCCTGTGCAGGCTCCTACCCTCTTAGTTGTTTGATGAGAAATGTTCATCCAAAATTAAGTATACTAAAAGCGTGAGAGGTACTTTTTTAAATGAAAATTAATCAGGTAAAAGACTCATAGCATCCTAAACAATTCTTCAACAGTCCCTCATGCGTCGGCCTTTTGTAAGAGTCTGACATGAGGTATAAATTAAAGGAACAGAATTAGCTTCCAGGGGTCTCAAATGCTGTGTATTTCTAGCTTCCGAGGGGAAACGAACTTCAAAAATATTCGATGAAGGTTGTTGATACACTTTCCAGAGAAAGGGATAAAATTTCCGCATGTGTTTCACGAAGTTTCTGGCAATTTATTTTAAAACATGATTATAATTTTTGAATCCATAATTCATATCAGTTTCCAACTGGTGTGTTTCACCAAATTAAAAAATAGTAGAGTAATAATTTATATAATCCTTCCAAAAGACCTGCAGCGTACAAAAGATGTTTACGCACAGAGGCTTGGAAGCTTTTCTTCATGTTTTGGGCAATCTTATTCAAAAAATGATTGGAAATTTAAATCCATAGGAGGAAATAGTTTCCAACTAGTATTTTTCAGCAAATTAAAAGAAATGTGAGGCAATAAAAATATTTTATCTTTCCAAAGGGTAGGAACACACATACATAGCTGTTTACCCAGAGAGCCTTGGCGGCTTTAATCACGTTTAGGGCAATGTTATTCAAAAAATGTGATTACAAAATTAAATTCATGGGAGAAAAGTATTTCCAACTAGAGCTTTCAGCAAATTAAAAAGAATGTGAGGCAATAAATATATTTCATCTTTCCGCAGTGGAAGAACAGCATGTCGCTTTTTACAGGGGTAATTGTCGAGGAAGTGTATTTGCATTTTTAGTGCTCCCAAGCACAATTTTGAAATTCCGATGTCTCGAAACACACAGTTTTGATATTTTCAGTATCCCGTGTTCGAAAACCTTAATTGCAAACAATCCTTAGGCCCCAAATATGACTTCGTTATAGAAAATGGGACGTAATCCTTTCATTAGGAGAAGGATTCCTAAAAACTTGTTGATAAACGTGCAAACCTATGCTTATTATAGCAACGGAAAGCTCTCTGGTTAGCATCAGCTTTCGTTTTCTTCCTTGTGAGAGTTCACTACTACAGAGTTCCAAGTTACATTATCTACCAACAAGTAATTGTACACCTGTGATAGCAAAGGAAAACGAAATTTATTCACCTTCAATAGTTGATGGAGCCTCCACGAGCGGCGATTACATTTGCGACCCTCCGGGGCATAGTCTCAACCAGGCGTTGTACGACGGCTAGCGGTATTTTCTTACACTCGGCTTGGAGAAGACAGGTCAGTTCTTTCACTGATTTCGGACGGTGGAGGCACCCCTTAAGTCGATGGTCCAACTCGTCCCAGAGGTGCTCGATAGGGTTAAGGTTCGGGCTCTGCGCAGGCCAGTCCATTCGATTAACCCCATTGTCACAATACCAAGCCATGGTGGACCTCGCAACAAGACAGGTGGCAATGTCATTCTCAAAGTAACATGGGTCCACCCTGTAAAACTGCCAAAACGTAGGAAGCACATGGTCATCCAAAATGGTGCAGTAGGTCTCGGCGTTGAGTCCACCAGGAATTGCGACCAAGGGTCCCGTGCCATACCAGGAGAAACACCCCATAGCATATTTCCACCGCCGCCAAACTTCACAGTTGGCACAGTACTTTCCGGCAGGTGGCGTTTTCCAGGCAGACGCCAAACCCAGACCCTGCCTTCTGGACGGTAGAGGGTGAACCTTGATTCGTCGCTCCAGAGAACCAGTTTCCACTGTTCAACGGTCCACTGTCGACGTTCTTTGCACCACGTTAGCCCAGCAGCGTTATTGGACTTGGTGATCAAAGGCTTGTGGGCGGCAGCACGTCCATGATAACCGAGCAGATGGGCTTCCGTACGGATGGTATTCATTGAAAGAACACTCCCGGATACCTGTTGAAACTCTTTGAAGATATGGTCCATTGATTTGGTGCGGTTCTTCTGAATTTCTCTGGCCAGCACCCGTCGGTCTCTAACTGCCAGTTTTTTGGGTCTGCCGGGTCGGGGCACATTCCGACCGTCACCTCTTATCTTCCACTTGCCAATCACGTAGGCCACTGTCGATTTTGGGTACTTCAACTCGCTGGATTAGTCACGTATGGATCGGCCATTTCTGCGATACCCGACGATTACACCTTTCTCGAAATCAGAGATCTCCGAACTGCGTGGCATCTTGCATGCGACTGGTTGCCTTGTTGTTTCCCACACGATATTTAACGGCGGCGGCCGTGACGTGTATCAGGACCGCAGATATCGTCGATTGCAGGGGTGTCCAATTACTTGTTGGTAGATAGTGTATATTATGTACGCCTATCTAAAGGCGAAATCACATCCAAAAACTTTAGTACATCTAGAAACAGAAAAAATTATAATTGATTATAAATAATTTATTTTATTGATACATTACTGTAAATTTTATATTATTACATTACAAAAAAATACCAGATTAAGGATATAGAACAGATTGAATGTTTAAATTTGCTATATTGTTAAATGCAACATAATTATTTAGATGCCATGTATTGCGTGTCTACCTTAAAATGAAAACTGAAAAATTCGTGATAATTAGATATCTAAGTTTTAAAGGTTAAACTTAAACTAAGTTTTACAAAAAATTACGTATGTTAAAAACAAAATGACAGAAAACAAGTATAGCGAATTATTCATTCTTACTTTGAACTAATAGAAGGCAAACAAATAACACAATTCTTGTGTATGTTTATAAAAACATATAAAATTGGCTGCCAATGGAGAGTTTAAAAATTATTTGTATGCGTGTGATATTATTTTTTGAATTTATGTTATTGCATTCCTTTTATCTGTTAGTGATACACCGAAATAACGATTACCAAAATTTCATTAAATATTAACTTCGCAAAATCATTGTTCTAACAGAAAAGAAAAATGTAAATGTCCATGTTTGTCGTTGTTTCAAGAAAACAGTTGAAGAGGAATTTTAGAAAAGATACATTTGTTAAAATTGCTAAAATTTTGAAGGCAAATACAGAGTAAGCGATCACAGCAGTTAAATTTTAAATCTTTGTTATGAAACAGCAGTTTGATCAACTGAAGCTTTAGTGCATATTGGAAAAAAGTTTTGAAGTCGAATATTTCGAAACCCTGGTAAAAATAGCTCAACGTCACGTTGACAAACGCTTGTACACCAGCAATTTGGGACACGTAAAGAACAGGTAAAAACATTTCTAGAATTATTCACGGAAGGTTTTCCAAATCTGAATGCTTCAGTCTGAGATTCAATGGCAAGTGTAAGTATAACTTAAGCTCACACAGGACAAATACATTGTTTGACAATCTACATGAAGGTATAATTCCAATGTAATGAAAAGCAATATAACACTTGGAAGTTTGAATAATGGAGGATCAAAGCATTAGTAAATCATAGTGGTTTCTATAAGAGCATCGAATATAAGATATAATTTTAAGTGCGACAACTACAAAACGGAAATTTCTCATTCGGAACGCAGTCATCAAGACAAAAATTCTATTTCAGGAACAGATTCAAAACGCAAAAACGCACTGAAAGATGCACATTCCCTTTTTTTTTTTTTTTTTTTTTTTTGGTCGCATTTTGTGAAGTTTTGGAACTGAGTTTTAAGAGTTTTCATTTTCGCATATCGAACAGGTTACCTTGCCTGACTACTTATCTGCCGCATATAATAATGAAATGCATTTCCTCCTTGCAGCGAAAGAGTTTTAAGGAATTGTTCATACCTTCGTGTAAGCCTTGGAGAAATTATGGACTGTGTAAATTATTTATGTAAACTCTGGCATACTTCGATAGACTTCTCTTGTTGGTAGATTGTAAAACTCGCTGCAGTACCATTAAGAGCATTTTGAAACCACGCAAATATTTTTAAACGTTTATGAATTATTACGGTGAATTTCACCTGTAGGACTTTTATTTCACTTCGGGGGAAGAATTTATGTTAATGCACTCAGCGCTACTTCTCTTCTTTACAACGTTATCGGAATTGGGATTACAGTATTAACTGTCAGCGGTAAAATAAAACGAATTTGAATGAAAACATGTCAAAGCCTTCAAAATTTCAACGATTTGTGCTGAAGAATTCAAAGTGGGCAATCAATCTAATTGTGTGTCAGTGAATCCCTAAAGCCTGAAGTGAACATTAGTGATGAGACATTAACTACTACATCGCGCGAATTGTCTTGGGTAACAGCTAGAAATTGTTCAAGATTTATGAAACCTTCGATGAATAATAAACAAAAGGCACGTTCCGCAAAAAAATACTTAAGGAATTTGTAGCAAAGCTGACTGTTTTGCCAGCTCATGTCAAAGGAGTAATAACGGCTGTTCCAGTAAGTTACTAGAAAACATAAAACAAGCAAGCAAATAAAGGATTTGATCTCTGACTACATAAAACAATTAACCAAGTGGACAGAATATCACCTTAATCACGAAGAGTTTCTTAAGAAAGAATGAGAACACCTGACCCATATCAACTGTAATAGGGTCAAATACACTGGCAATAATTACCTTTAGCTAATGTCGTTCTTGAAAGAATTAGGAACGACTGAAAAAACTGGAGGAGTCCACCTTATTGTGCTTCCATTGCACCAGCTATCATATTAAAAACTTCACATGACAAGTCGAAAAGAATGTGATTACACATCACAATACCCGTCATGCTTTTCTCTGAAACCATCGCAAACAGGAAGCTTTTTCTTAAGTGAAATGATGGTCCGGTTACATGGGGGTGTTTGTCGTTCCGTAGGCTGAACCTTGTTTCAAAACAAAGACATCACATAAATGAAATTTCTGTCAATCTGGCTCTGGTGAATTACCTTCCTCTAAAGCAGAGAATATAATTGTGGTTGTATTAACTACGCTTGGAATGGGAGCCTAGAATAGTTACCTTATATCAAAGATATAGTCATTGTGTACAAAAGCATAGCAGGGAAGCACTCAGCACTTCAGAATATCCTGAAATCAAGAATGAATTCCTTTCATAGTAATTTCCTGGTCATTATGCCTTTAGCACTAAATAACTAGAAGTGGCATGATATTCACAACAGTGCTACGTAAATAGTTGCAGGAAATACTATATTGACCATTACTGTAGTTTAGCAGTAAAAGATTAAACTGATTCCTGAATTCTCCGATATCCTGTAGTAGATTCACTGACCGGTAACAGTGGGAATACTGATTTCATATATGGTAGTACAGAAGCATTTATTATCATGTGGGTCCTGCTTTTAATTTAAAGAAACTCGTTTAAAGGTGTGCTAACTTTCAATAATTTAAAACATTGAAATAAGGATAATTTGAAGAAATTATGCAAAGACCTTGGGAAAAATAGACTGCAAACGCAATGCAAGCTCTTCGGAGGCAAGGAGCAGCAATACAGATAGCAGCGCCTTCTGTAAGAGCGAGGAGTTGATGGGAAATTATTGGAAAGTTACATACAATGTTTGATTCAACGCATAATGTATCGCATAAATAGCGCAGGAGGAATATTCTGGTGCGAATACAAACCAACAAATTTCAGGATCAATATTTAATTAGTAAGTTCTCAATTTCGATGAAAATCAGCTGTGAAATAGAAAATACGCAGCTACATACAACGAACACCCGATACCTAAAGTTGTAGCAATGCGAATTTAAATATACCGCATTATCGTTCCTTTATATTATCCTTAATCTCCCCGATTTTGTTCCTCAGATTGTTTTATTGAAACATATTTTTACCACATGAGCTCATGCATAATAAGTACCACATAAAATAAAAAAGGACGTCTACAGATATCGTGTTTACAAAACTATCACGGCTTTCCTTCAGACATGCGGAGTCAGTTATATCTATTATTAATTGCAGTGCCGTATTCACACTCAATAAACTAACTTTAAAAGCTACTGATACATATAATTTGAAAGAATAGCAACGCACTTTATCTCACCTAATTTTCTGACCAAGCACTACTATGGCTCAATAAACACTGCATATTCTTATGAAGCAAATGAACAATTAATAAGAACATGCATTGTTTATACTGTGCTGAACATTAATACATCATACATGCATACAAAAATCCATTTCTTACCTTAATTATTTCTTTGACTACCGACCTGTGTGAACTGTCTAGTTTATTTTGTTTTTTTTTTGCTAAGAAAAGTAGACTATATAAACATTTTTTCAAATTATCTTGTAAAAGATCAAAAAGGAGAACATATCACAGGATAGACCTTGAAATAGTGGCAAACAAGCTTTGTTTTTATTCCTGCAATTATGATTTAGTCAAATGCTAGTTGCTAAAATTTCAGGTTGTTCGAGATTTGTGTTTCAGTTCATTCTCAATAGAAAAACCATTTGCTTATTTTACGGGTGGAAAGTTTCGCGAAATGAGAGAATTATGGAAATTAATAAGTGATACCTCTGTTCTTAAAAATAGTGTTCAGGATGATAAATTACAGACCTTGAAAGAAACCCTACAAAATTGGAAACAAAGTTGCAATCTACTCTATTGAGCAATATTTTGCTAGAAAAATCCCAAATAAAATTAGGAACTCATTTTGAAAGTTACTATTGAAAATATCTCATAACATTGTACTGACAAAAGAAATGGTTGTTCAGAAAAAAATTTAATATCTAACCCCAACTGTAGCTATTATAAATTGGAAGATTCACGTGAGCATTTGTTTGTTGATTGTACTTTTGTAAAATATATTTAGGAATGGCTTCAAAATTTTTTAAATTGTAGTCAGAAATTTACACCATATCACATTTTGTACCATGTACCCTGAAATTGCTCAGACACTAAAAACATTGCAATTCAAGATCTTTTGGCAATTACTAAATATAATAGTTTGAAAAATAGAAATGCTTTATCTTTTGAACAGAAAGCTAAAAATACAGAACAAATTAAATTATCCAGATATATGGTTCTTTAACAACATTTAAAAAATGGAAATCACTGGCTCCAGTACTGTATAAGAAGGGAAATAAGGTGTTAAATAAAATTATTGAATAATATTTTAAAAACCTCAATATTACAAGATAATTCACCATTGTTATATTTTATTTGGCATAGTAGAACGTTTTAAATACAAATTAAGATAATTTGGGAAATCGTTTTTGTGTCAACTTTTAGTTGAAAAAATAAAGTATATATATTAATTCTAGAAGCTTTATTTTCCGATTGGTTTTTTCTTATTTTAAAAGTTTTTAATTATTTACTGAAGAGTTTTTGGGGAAAAACTTGGCTTAAATGATTTTTAAGAAATAACACAATGTTATTATTTGTTAAAGACATAAAAATCGGATCCATTTGCATGGTTCTCAAGTATCTGTTTTTCCTGTGCTATTGTTTTACACCGTTTTACTGTTTCTCTGGAATTAACAATTTTGTTTACATTTATTCTTTTTTTAAGAAATACCTTTTATATGGACCTCTTACTAAGTATACGTAGAGTATCCCGAAAGGTATTCCTAAATAAATTGTATACTTCCTGTTACAAGCGGAAACTCCTGTGCAGGCTCCTACCCTCTTAGTTGTTTGATGAGAAATGTTCATCCAAAATTAAGTATACTAAAAGCGTGAGAGGTACTTTTTTAAATGAAAATTAATCAGGTAAAAGACTCATAGCATCCTAAACAATTCTTCAACAGTCCCTCATGCGTCGGCCTTTTGTAAGAGTCTGACATGAGGTATAAATTAAAGGAACAGAATTAGCTTCCAGGGGTCTCAAATGCTGTGTATTTCTAGCTTCCGAGGGGAAACGAACTTCAAAAATATTCGATGAAGGTTGTTGATACACTTTCCAGAGAAAGGGATAAAATTTCCGCATGTGTTTCACGAAGTTTCTGGCAATTTATTTTAAAACATGATTATAATTTTTGAATCCATAATTCATATCAGTTTCCAACTGGTGTGTTTCACCAAATTAAAAAATAGTAGAGTAATAATTTATATAATCCTTCCAAAAGACCTGCAGCGTACAAAAGATGTTTACGCACAGAGGCTTGGAAGCTTTTCTTCATGTTTTGGGCAATCTTATTCAAAAAATGATTGGAAATTTAAATCCATAGGAGGAAATAGTTTCCAACTAGTATTTTTCAGCAAATTAAAAGAAATGTGAGGCAATAAAAATATTTTATCTTTCCAAAGGGTAGGAACACACATACATAGCTGTTTACCCAGAGAGCCTTGGCGGCTTTAATCACGTTTAGGGCAATGTTATTCAAAAAATGTGATTACAAAATTAAATTCATGGGAGAAAAGTATTTCCAACTAGAGCTTTCAGCAAATTAAAAAGAATGTGAGGCAATAAATATATTTCATCTTTCCGCAGTGGAAGAACAGCATGTCGCTTTTTACAGGGGTAATTGTCGAGGAAGTGTATTTGCATTTTTAGTGCTCCCAAGCACAATTTTGAAATTCCGATGTCTCGAAACACACAGTTTTGATATTTTCAGTATCCCGTGTTCGAAAACCTTAATTGCAAACAATCCTTAGGCCCCAAATATGACTTCGTTATAGAAAATGGGACGTAATCCTTTCATTAGGAGAAGGATTCCTAAAAACTTGTTGATAAACGTGCAAACCTATGCTTATTATAGCAACGGAAAGCTCTCTGGTTAGCATCAGCTTTCGTTTTCTTCCTTGTGAGAGTTCACTACTACAGAGTTCCAAGTTACATTATCTACCAACAAGTAATTGTACACCTGTGATAGCAAAGGAAAACGAAATTTATTCACCTTCAATAGTTGATGGAGCCTCCACGAGCGGCGATTACATTTGCGACCCTCCGGGGCATAGTCTCAACCAGGCGTTGTACGACGGCTAGCGGTATTTTCTTACACTCGGCTTGGAGAAGACAGGTCAGTTCTTTCACTGATTTCGGACGGTGGAGGCACCCCTTAAGTCGATGGTCCAACTCGTCCCAGAGGTGCTCGATAGGGTTAAGGTTCGGGCTCTGCGCAGGCCAGTCCATTCGATTAACCCCATTGTCACAATACCAAGCCATGGTGGACCTCGCAACAAGACAGGTGGCAATGTCATTCTCAAAGTAACATGGGTCCACCCTGTAAAACTGCCAAAACGTAGGAAGCACATGGTCATCCAAAATGGTGCAGTAGGTCTCGGCGTTGAGTCCACCAGGAATTGCGACCAAGGGTCCCGTGCCATACCAGGAGAAACACCCCATAGCATATTTCCACCGCCGCCAAACTTCACAGTTGGCACAGTACTTTCCGGCAGGTGGCGTTTTCCAGGCAGACGCCAAACCCAGACCCTGCCTTCTGGACGGTAGAGGGTGAACCTTGATTCGTCGCTCCAGAGAACCAGTTTCCACTGTTCAACGGTCCACTGTCGACGTTCTTTGCACCACGTTAGCCCAGCAGCGTTATTGGACTTGGTGATCAAAGGCTTGTGGGCGGCAGCACGTCCATGATAACCGAGCAGATGGGCTTCCGTACGGATGGTATTCATTGAAAGAACACTCCCGGATACCTGTTGAAACTCTTTGAAGATATGGTCCATTGATTTGGTGCGGTTCTTCTGAATTTCTCTGGCCAGCACCCGTCGGTCTCTAACTGCCAGTTTTTTGGGTCTGCCGGGTCGGGGCACATTCCGACCGTCACCTCTTATCTTCCACTTGCCAATCACGTAGGCCACTGTCGATTTTGGGTACTTCAACTCGCTGGATTAGTCACGTATGGATCGGCCATTTCTGCGATACCCGACGATTACACCTTTCTCGAAATCAGAGATCTCCGAACTGCGTGGCATCTTGCATGCGACTGGTTGCCTTGTTGTTTCCCACACGATATTTAACGGCGGCGGCCGTGACGTGTATCAGGACCGCAGATATCGTCGATTGCAGGGGTGTCCAATTACTTGTTGGTAGATAGTGTATATTATGTACGCCTATCTAAAGGCGAAATCACATCCAAAAACTTTAGTACATCTAGAAACAGAAAAAATTATAATTGATTATAAATAATTTATTTTATTGATACATTACTGTAAATTTTATATTATTACATTACAAAAAATTACCAGATTAAGGATATAGAACAGATTGAATGTTTAAATTTGCTATATTGTTAAATGCAACATAATTATTTAGATGCCATGTAATGCGTGTCTACCTTAAAATGAAAACTGAAAAATTCGTGATAATTAGATATCTAAGTTTTAAAGGTTAAACTTAAACTAAGTTTTACAAAAAATTACGTATGTTAAAAACAAAATGACAGAAAACAAGTATAGCGAATTATTCATTCTTACTTTGAACTAATAGAAGGCAAACAAATAACACAATTCTTGTGTATGTTTATAAAAACATATAAAATTGGCTGCCAATGGAGAGTTTAAAAAATTATTTGTATGCGTGTGATATTATTTTTTTAATTTATGTTATTGCATTCCTTTTATCTGTTAGTGATACACCGAAATAACGATTACCAAAATTTCATTAAATATTAACTTCGCAAAATCATTGTTCTAACAGAAAAGAAAAATGTAAATGTCCATGTTTGTCGTTGTTTCAAGAAAACAGTTGAAGAGGAATTTTAGAAAAGATACATTTGTTAAAATTGCTAAAATTTTGAAGGCAAATACAGAGTAAGCGATCACAGCAGTTAAATTTTAAATCTTTGTTATGAAACAGCAGTTTGATCAACTGAAGCTTTAGTGCATATTGGAAAAAAAGTTTTGAAGTCGAATATTTCGAAACCCTGGTAAAAATAGCTCAACGTCACGTTGACAAACGCTTGTACACCAGCAATTTGGGACACGTAAAGAACAGGTAAAAACATTTCTAGAATTATTCACGGAAGGTTTTCCAAATCTGAATGCTTCAGTCTGAGATTCAATGGCAAGTGTAAGTATAACTTAAGCTCACACAGGACAAATACATTGTTTGACAATCTACATGAAGGTATAATTCCAATGTAATGAAAAGCAATATAACACTTGGAAGTTTGAATAATGGAGGATCAAAGCATTAGTAAATCATAGAGGTTTCTATAAGAGCATCGAATATAAGATATAATTTTAAGTGCGACAACTACAAAACGGAAATTTCTCATTCGGAACGCAGTCATCAAGACAAAAATTCTATTTCAGGAACAGATTCAAAACGCAAAAACGCACTGAAAGATGCACATTCCCTTTTTTTTTTTTTTTTTTTTTTTTGGTCGCATTTTGTGAAGTTTTGGAACTGAGTTTTAAGAGTTTTCATTTTCGCATATCGAGCAGGTTACCTTGCCTGACTACTTATCTGCCGCATATAATAATGAAATGCATTTCCTCCTTGCAGCGAAAGAGTTTTAAGGAATTGTTCATACCTTCGTGTAAGCCTTGGAGAAATTATGGACTGTGTAAATTATTTATGTAAACTCTGGCATACTTCGATAGACTTCTCTTGTTGGTAGATTGTAAAACTCGCTGCAGTACCATTAAGAGCATTTTGAAACCACGCAAATATTTTTAAACGTGTATGAATTATTACGGTGAATTTCACCTGTAGGACTTTTATTTCACTTCGGGGGAAGAATTTATGTTAATGCACTCAGCGCTACTTCTCTTCTTTACAACGTTATCGGAATTGGGATTACAGTATTAACTGTCAGCGGTAAAATAAAACGAATTTGAATGAAAACATGTCAAAGCCTTCAAAATTTCAACGATTTGTGCTGAAGAATTCAAAGTGGGCAATCAATCTAATTGTGTGTCAGTGAATCCCTAAAGCCTAAAGTGAACATTAGTGATGAGACATTAACTACTACATCGCGCGAATTGTCTTGGGTAACAGCTAGAAATTGTTCAAGATTTATGAAACCTTCGATGAATAATAAACAAAAGGCACGTTCCGCAAAAAAATACTTAAGGAATTTGTAGCAAAGCTGACTGTTTTGCCAGCTCATGTCAAAGGAGTAATAACGGCTGTTCCAGTAAGTTACTAGAAAACATAAAACAAGCAAGCAAATAAAGGATTTGATCTCTGACTACATAAAACAATTAACCAAGTGGACAGAATATCACCTTAATCAGAATATCACCTTAATAGTTTCTTAAGAAAGAATGAGAACACCTGACCCATATCAACTGTAATAGGGTCAAATACACTGGCAATAATTACCTTTAGCTAATGTCGTTCTTGAAAGAATTAGGAACGACTGAAAAAACTGGAGGAGTCCACCTTATTGTGCTTCCATTGCACCAGCTATCATATTAAAAACTTCACATGACAAGTCGAAAAGAATGTGATTACACATCACAATACCCGTCATGCTTTTCTCTGAAACCATCGCAAACAGGAAGCTTTTTCTTAAGTGACATGATGGTCCGGTTACATGGGGGTGTTTGTCGTTCCGTAGGCTGAACCTTGTTTCAAAACAAAGACATCACATAAATGAAATTTCTGTCAATCTGGCTCTGGTGAATTACCTTCCTCTAAAGCAGAGAATATAATTGTGGTTGTATTAACTACGCTTGGAATGGGAGCCTAGAATAGTTACCTTATATCAAAGATATAGTCATTGTGTACAAAAGCATAGCAGGGAAGCACTCAGCACTTCAGAATATCCTGAAATCAAGAATGAATTCCTTTCATAGTAATTCCCTGGTCATTATGCCTTTAGCACTAAATAACTAGAAGTGGCATGATATTCACAACAGTGCTACGTAAATAGTTGCAGGAAATACTATATTGACCATTACTGTAGTTTAGCAGTAAAAGATTAAACTGATTCCTGAATTCTCCGATATCCTGTAGTAGATTCACTGACCGGTAACAGTGGGAATACTGATTTCATATATGGTAGTACAGAAGCATTTATTATCATGTGGGTCCTGCTTTTAATTTAAAGAAACTCGTTTAAAGGTGTGCTAACTTTCAATAATTTAAAACATTGAAATAAGGATAATTTGAAGAAATTATGCAAAGACCTTGGGAAAAATAGACTGCAAACGCAATGCAAGCTCTTCGGAGGCAAGGAGCAGCAATACAGATAGCAGCGCCTTCTGTAAAAGCGAGGAGTTGATGGGAAATTATTGGAAAGTTACATACAATGTTTGATTCAACGCATAATGTATCACATAAATAGCGCAGGAGGAATATTCTGGTGCGAATACAAACCAACAAATTTCAGGATCAATATTTAATTAGTAAGTTCTTAATTTCGATGAAAATCAGCTGTGAAATAGAAAATACGCAGCTACATACAACGAACACCCGATACCTAAAGTTGTAGCAATGCGAATTTAAATATACCGCATTATCGTTCCTTTATATTATCCTTAATCTCCCCGATTTTGTTCCTCAGATTGTTTTATTGAAACATATTTTTACCACATGAGCTCATGCATAATAAGTACCACATAAAATAAAAAAGGACGTCTACAGATATCGTGTTTACAAAACTATCACGGCTTTCCTTCAGACATGCGGAGTCAGTTATATCTATTATTAATTGCAGTGCCGTATTCACACTCAATAAACTAACTTTAAAAGCTACTGATACATATAATTTGAAAGAATAGCAACGCACTTTATCTCACCTAATTTTCTGACCAAGCACTACTATGGCTCAATAAACACTGCATATTCTTATGAAGCAAATGAACAATTAATAAGAACATGCATTGTTTATACTGTGCTGAACATTAATACATCATACATGCATACAAAAATCCATTTCTTACCTTAATTATTTCTTTGACTACCGACCTGTGTGAACTGTCTAGTTTATTTTGTTTTTTTTTTTTTTGCTAAGAAAAGTAGACTATATAAACATTTTTTCAAATTATCTTGTAAAAGATCAAAAAGGAGAACATATCACAGGATAGACCTTGAAATAGTGGCCAACAAGCTTTGTTTTTATTCCTGCAATTATGATTTAGTCAAATGCTAGTTGCTAAAATTTCAGGTTGTTCGAGATTTGTGTTTCAGTTCATTCTCAATAGAAAAACCATTTGCTTATTTTACGGGTGGAAAGTTTCGCGAAATGAGAGAATTATGGAAATTAATAAGTGATACCTCTGTTCTTAAAAATAGTGTTCAGGATGATAAATTACAGACCTTGAAAGAAACCCTACAAAATTGGAAACAAAGTTGCAATCTACTCTATTGAGCAATATTTTGCTAGAAAAATCCCAAATAAAATTAGGAACTCAGTTTGAAAGTTACTATTGAAAATATCTCATAACATTGTACTGACAAAAGAAATGGTTGTTCAGAAAAAAATTTAATATCTAACCCCAACTGTAGCTATTATAAATTGGAAGATTCACGTGAGCATTTGTTTGTTGATTGTACTTTTGTAAAATATATTTAGGAATGGCTTCAAAATTTTTTAAATTGTAGTCAGAAATTTACACCATATCACATTTTGTACCATGTACCCTGAAATTGCTCAGACACTAAAAACATTGCAATTCAAGATCTTTTGGCAATTACTAAATATAATAGTTTGAAAAATAGAAATGCTTTATCTTTTGAACAGAAAGCTAAAAATACAGAACAAATTAAATTATCCAGATATATGGTTCTTTAACAACATTTAAAAAATGGAAATCACTGGCTCCAGTACTGTATAAGAAGGGAAATAAGGTGTTAAATAAAATTATTGAATAATATTTTAAAAACCTCAATATTACAAGATAATTCACCATTGTTATATTTTATTTGGCATAGTAGAACGTTTTAAATACAAATTAAGATAATTTGGGAAATCGTTTTTGTGTCAACTTTTAGTTGAAAAAATAAAGTATATATATTAATTCTAGAAGCTTTGTTTTCCGATTGGTTTTTTCTTATTTTAAAAGTTTTTAATTATTTACTGAAGAGTTTTTGGGGAAAAACTTGGCTTAAATGATTTTTAAGAAATAACACAATGTTATTATTTGTTAAAGACATAAAAATCGGATCCATTTGCATGGTTCTCAAGTATCTGTTTTTCCTGTGCTATTGTTTTACACCGTTTTACTGTTTCTCTGGAATTAACAATTTTGTTTACATTTATTCTTTTTTTAAGAAATACCTTTTATATGGACCTCTTACTAAGTATACGTAGAGTATCCCGAAAGGTATTCCTAAATAAATTGTATACTTCCTGTTACAAGCGGAAACTCCTGTGCAGGCTCCTACCCTCTTAGTTGTTTGATGAGAAATGTTCATCCAAAATTAAGTATACTAAAAGCGTGAGAGGTACTTTTTTAAATGAAAATTAATCAGGTAAAAGACTCATAGCATCCTAAACAATTCTTCAACAGTCCCTCATGCGTCGGCCTTTTGTAAGAGTCTGACATGAGGTATAAATTAAAGGAACAGAATTAGCTTCCAGGGGTCTCAAATGCTGTGTATTTCTAGCTTCCGAGGGGAAACGAACTTCAAAAATATTCGATGAAGGTTGTTGATACACTTTCCAGAGAAAGGGATAAAATTTCCGCATGTGTTTCACGAAGTTTCTGGCAATTTATTTTAAAACATGATTATAATTTTTGAATCCATAATTCATATCAGTTTCCAACTGGTGTGTTTCACCAAATTAAAAAATAGTAGAGTAATAATTTATATAATCCTTCCAAAAGACCTGCAGCGTACAAAAGATGTTTACGCACAGAGGCTTGGAAGCTTTTCTTCATGTTTTGGGCAATCTTATTCAAAAAATGATTGGAAATTTAAATCCATAGGAGGAAATAGTTTCCAACTAGTATTTTTCAGCAAATTAAAAGAAATGTGAGGCAATAAAAATATTTTATCTTTCCAAAGGGTAGGAACACACATACATAGCTGTTTACCCAGAGAGCCTTGGCGGCTTTAATCACGTTTAGGGCAATGTTATTCAAAAAATGTGATTACAAAATTAAATTCATGGGAGAAAAGTATTTCCAACTAGAGCTTTCAGCAAATTAAAAAGAATGTGAGGCAATAAATATATTTCATCTTTCCGCAGTGGAAGAACAGCATGTCGCTTTTTACAGGGGTAATTGTCGAGGAAGTGTATTTGCATTTTTAGTGCTCCCAAGCACAATTTTGAAATTCCGATGTCTCGAAACACACAGTTTTGATATTTTCAGTATCCCGTGTTCGAAAACCTTAATTGCAAACAATCCTTAGGCCCCAAATATGACTTCGTTATAGAAAATGGGACGTAATCCTTTCATTAGGAGAAGGATTCCTAAAAACTTGTTGATAAACGTGCAAACCTATGCTTATTATAGCAACGGAAAGCTCTCTGGTTAGCATCAGCTTTCGTTTTCTTCCTTGTGAGAGTTCACTACTACAGAGTTCCAAGTTACATTATCTACCAACAAGTAATTGTACACCTGTGATAGCAAAGGAAAACGAAATTTATTCACCTTCAATAGTTGATGGAGCCTCCACGAGCGGCGATTACATTTGCGACCCTCCGGGGCATAGTCTCAACCAGGCGTTGTACGACGGCTAGCGGTATTTTCTTACACTCGGCTTGGAGAAGACAGGTCAGTTCTTTCACTGATTTCGGACGGTGGAGGCACCCCTTAAGTCGATGGTCCAACTCGTCCCAGAGGTGCTCGATAGGGTTAAGGTTCGGGCTCTGCGCAGGCCAGTCCATTCGATTAACCCCATTGTCACAATACCAAGCCATGGTGGACCTCGCAACAAGACAGGTGGCAATGTCATTCTCAAAGTAACATGGGTCCACCCTGTAAAACTGCCAAAACGTAGGAAGCACATGGTCATCCAAAATGGTGCAGTAGGTCTCGGCGTTGAGTCCACCAGGAATTGCGACCAAGGGTCCCGTGCCATACCAGGAGAAACACCCCATAGCATATTTCCACCGCCGCCAAACTTCACAGTTGGCACAGTACTTTCCGGCAGGTGGCGTTTTCCAGGCAGACGCCAAACCCAGACCCTGCCTTCTGGACGGTAGAGGGTGAACCTTGATTCGTCGCTCCAGAGAACCAGTTTCCACTGTTCAACGGTCCACTGTCGACGTTCTTTGCACCACGTTAGCCCAGCAGCGTTATTGGACTTGGTGATCAAAGGCTTGTGGGCGGCAGCACGTCCATGATAACCGAGCAGATGGGCTTCCGTACGGATGGTATTCATTGAAAGAACACTCCCGGATACCTGTTGAAACTCTTTGAAGATATGGTCCATTGATTTGGTGCGGTTCTTCTGAATTTCTCTGGCCAGCACCCGTCGGTCTCTAACTGCCAGTTTTTTGGGTCTGCCGGGTCGGGGCACATTCCGACCGTCACCTCTTATCTTCCACTTGCCAATCACGTAGGCCACTGTAGATTTTGGGTACTTCAACTCGCTGGATTAGTCACGTATGGATCGGCCATTTCTGCGATACCCGACGATTACACCTTTCTCGAAATCAGAGATCTCCGAACTGCGTGGCATCTTGCATGCGACTGGTTGCCTTGTTGTTTCCCACACGATATTTAACGGCGGCGGCCGTGACGTGTATCAGGACCGCAGATATCGTCGATTGCAGGGGTGTCCAATTACTTGTTGGTAGATAGTGTATATTATGTACGCCTATCTAAAGGCGAAATCACATCCAAAAACTTTAGTACATCTAGAAACAGAAAAAATTATAATTGATTATAAATAATTTATTTTATTGATACATTACTGTAAATTTTATATTATTACATTACAAAAAATACCAGATTAAGGATATAGAACAGATTGAATGTTTAAATTTGCTATATTGTTAAATGCAACATAATTATTTAGATGCCATGTATTGCGTGTCTACCTTAAAATGAAAACTGAAAAATTCGTGATAATTAGATATCTAAGTTTTAAAGGTTAAACTTAAACTAAGTTTTACAAAAAATTACGTATGTTAAAAACAAAATGACAGAAAACAAGTATAGCGAATTATTCATTCTTACTTTGAACTAATAGAAGGCAAACAAATAACACAATTCTTGTGTATGTTTATAAAAACATATAAAATTGGCTGCCAATGGAGAGTTTAAAAATTATTTGTATGCGTGTGATATTATTTTTTTAATTTATGTTATTGCATTCCTTTTATCTGTTAGTGATACACCGAAATAACGATTTCCAAAATTTCATTAAATATTAACTTCGCAAAATCATTGTTCTAACAGAAAAGAAAAATGTAAATGTCCATGTTTGTCGTTGTTTCAAGAAAACAGTTGAAGAGGAATTTTAGAAAAGATACATTTGTTAAAATTGCTAAAATTTTGAAGGCAAATACAGAGTAAGCGATCACAGCAGTTAAATTTTAAATCTTTGTTATGAAACAGCAGTTTGATCAACTGAAGCTTTAGTGCATATTGGAAAAAAAGTTTTGAAGTCGAATATTTCGAAACCCTGGTAAAAATAGCTCAACGTCACGTTGACAAACGCTTGTACACCAGCAATTTGGGACACGTAAAGAACAGGTAAAAACATTTCTAGAATTATTCACGGAAGGTTTTCCAAATCTGAATGCTTCAGTCTGAGATTCAATGGCAAGTGTAAGTATAACTTAAGCTCACACAGGACAAATACATTGTTTGACAATCTACATGAAGGTATAATTCCAATGTAATGAAAAGCAATATAACACTTGGAAGTTTGAATAATGGAGGATCAAAGCATTAGTAAATCATAGAGGTTTCTATAAGAGCATCGAATATAAGATATAATTTTAAGTGCGACAACTACAAAACGGAAATTTCTTATTCGAAACGCAGTCATCAAGACAAAAATTCTATTTCAGGAACAGATTCAAAACGCAAAAACGCACTGAAAGATGCACATTCCCTTTTTTTTTTTTTTTTTTTTTGGTCGCATTTTGTGAAGTTTTGGAACTGAGTTTTAAGAGTTTTCAATTTCGCATATCGAGCAGGTTACCTTGCCTGACTACTTATCTGCCGCATATAATAATGAAATGCATTTCCTCCTTGCAGCGAAAGAGTTTTAAGGAATTGTTCATACCTTCGTGTAAGCCTTGGAGAAATTATGGACTGTGTAAATTATTTATGTAAACTCTGGCATACTTCGATAGACTTCTCTTGTTGGTAGATTGTAAAACTCGCTGCAGTACCATTAAGAGCATTTTGAAACCACGCAAATATTTTTAAACGTGTATGAATTATTACGGTGAATTTCACCTGTAGGACTTTTATTTCACTTCGGGGGAAGAATTTATGTTAATGCACTCAGCGCTACTTCTCTTCTTTACAACGTTATCGGAATTGGGATTACAGTATTAACTGTCAGCGGTAAAATAAAACGAATTTGAATGAAAACATGTCAAAGCCTTCAAAATTTCAACGATTTGTGCTGAAGAATTCAAAGTGGGCAATCAATCTAATTGTGTGTCAGTGAATCCCTAAAGCCTAAAGTGAACATTAGTGATGAGACATTAACTACTACATCGCGCGAATTGTCTTGGGTAACAGCTAGAAATTGTTCAAGATTTATGAAACCTTCGATGAATAATAAACAAAAGGCACGTTCCGCAAAAAAATACTTAAGGAATTTGTAGCAAAGCTGACTGTTTTGCCAGCTCATGTCAAAGGAGTAATAACGGCTGTTCCAGTAAGTTACTAGAAAACATAAAACAAGCAAGCAAATAAAGGATTTGATCTCTGACTACATAAAACAATTAACCAAGTGGACAGAATATCACCTTAATCAGAATATCACCTTAATAGTTTCTTAAGAAAGAATGAGAACACCTGACCCATATCAACTGTAATAGGGTCAAATACACTGGCAATAATTACCTTTAGCTAATGTCGTTCTTGAAAGAATTAGGAACGACTGAAAAAACTGGAGGAGTCCACCTTATTGTGCTTCCATTGCACCAGCTATCATATTAAAAACTTCACATGACAAGTCGAAAAGAATGTGATTACACATCACAATACCCGTCATGCTTTTCTCTGAAACCATCGCAAACAGGAAGCTTTTTCTTAAGTGACATGATGGTCCGGTTACATGGGGGTGTTTGTCGTTCCGTAGGCTGAACCTTGTTTCAAAACAAAGACATCACATAAATGAAATTTCTGTCAATCTGGCTCTGGTGAATTACCTTCCTCTAAAGCAGAGAATATAATTGTGGTTGTATTAACTACGCTTGGAATGGGAGCCTAGAATAGTTACCTTATATCAAAGATATAGTCATTGTGTACAAAAGCATAGCAGGGAAGCACTCAGCACTTCAGAATATCCTGAAATCAAGAATGAATTCCTTTCATAGTAATTCCCTGGTCATTATGCCTTTAGCACTAAATAACTAGAAGTGGCATGATATTCACAACAGTGCTACGTAAATAGTTGCAGGAAATACTATATTGACCATTACTGTAGTTTAGCAGTAAAAGATTAAACTGATTCCTGAATTCTCCGATATCCTGTAGTAGATTCACTGACCGGTAACAGTGGGAATACTGATTTCATATATGGTAGTACAGAAGCATTTATTATCATGTGGGTCCTGCTTTTAATTTAAAGAAACTCGTTTAAAGGTGTGCTAACTTTCAATAATTTAAAACATTGAAATAAGGATAATTTGAAGAAATTATGCAAAGACCTTGGGAAAAATAGACTGCAAACGCAATGCAAGCTCTTCGGAGGCAAGGAGCAGCAATACAGATAGCAGCGCCTTCTGTAAAAGCGAGGAGTTGATGGGAAATTATTGGAAAGTTACATACAATGTTTGATTCAACGCATAATGTATCACATAAATAGCGCAGGAGGAATATTCTGGTGCGAATACAAACCAACAAATTTCAGGATCAATATTTAATTAGTAAGTTCTTAATTTCGATGAAAATCAGCTGTGAAATAGAAAATACGCAGCTACATACAACGAACACCCGATACCTAAAGTTGTAGCAATGCGAATTTAAATATACCGCATTATCGTTCCTTTATATTATCCTTAATCTCCCCGATTTTGTTCCTCAGATTGTTTTATTGAAACATATTTTTACCACATGAGCTCATGCATAATAAGTACCACATAAAATAAAAAAGGACGTCTACAGATATCGTGTTTACAAAACTATCACGGCTTTCCTTCAGACATGCGGAGTCAGTTATATCTATTATTAATTGCAGTGCCGTATTCACACTCAATAAACTAACTTTAAAAGCTACTGATACATATAATTTGAAAGAATAGCAACGCACTTTATCTCACCTAATTTTCTGACCAAGCACTACTATGGCTCAATAAACACTGCATATTCTTATGAAGCAAATGAACAATTAATAAGAACATGCATTGTTTATACTGTGCTGAACATTAATACATCATACATGCATACAAAAATCCATTTCTTACCTTAATTATTTCTTTGACTACCGACCTGTGTGAACTGTCTAGTTTATTTTGTTTTTTTTTTTGCTAAGAAAAGTAGACTATATAAACATTTTTTCAAATTATCTTGTAAAAGATCAAAAAGGAGAACATATCACAGGATAGACCTTGAAATAGTGGCAAACAAGCTTTGTTTTTATTCCTGCAATTATGATTTAGTCAAATGCTAGTTGCTAAAATTTCAGGTTGTTCGAGATTTGTGTTTCAGTTCATTCTCAATAGAAAAACCATTTGCTTATTTTACGGGTGGAAAGTTTCGCGAAATGAGAGAATTATGGAAATTAATAAGTGATACCTCTGTTCTTAAAAATAGTGTTCAGGATGATAAATTACAGACCTTGAAAGAAACCCTACAAAATTGGAAACAAAGTTGCAATCTACTCTATTGAGCAATATTTTGCTAGAAAAATCCCAAATAAAATTAGGAACTCATTTTGAAAGTTACTATTGAAAATATCTCATAACATTGTACTGACAAAAGAAATGGTTGTTCAGAAAAAAATTTAATATCTAACCCCAACTGTAGCTATTATAAATTGGAAGATTCACGTGAGCATTTGTTTGTTGATTGTACTTTTGTAAAATATATTTAGGAATGGCTTCAAAATTTTTTAAATTGTAGTCAGAAATTTACACCATATCACATTTTGTACCATGTACCCTGAAATTGCTCAGACACTAAAAACATTGCAATTCAAGATCTTTTGGCAATTACTAAATATAATAGTTTGAAAAATAGAAATGCTTTATCTTTTGAACAGAAAGCTAAAAATACAGAACAAATTAAATTATCCAGATATATGGTTCTTTAACAACATTTAAAAAATGGAAATCACTGGCTCCAGTACTGTATAAGAAGGGAAATAAGGTGTTAAATAAAATTATTGAATAATATTTTAAAAACCTCAATATTACAAGATAATTCACCATTGTTATATTTTATTTGGCATAGTAGAACGTTTTAAAAACAAATTAAGATAATTTGGGAAATCGTTTTTGTGTCAACTTTTAGTTGAAAAAATAAAGTATATATCTTAATTCTAGAAGCTTTGTTTTCCGATTGGTTTTTCTTATTTTAAAAGTTTTTAATTATTTACTGAAGAGTTTTTGGGGAAAAACTTGGCTTAAATGATTTTTAAGAAATAACACAATGTTATTATTTGTTAAAGACATAAAAATCGGATCCATTTGCATGGTTCTCAAGTATCTGTTTTTCCTGTGCTATTGTTTTACACCGTTTTACTGTTTCTCCGGAATTAACAATTTTGTTTACATTTATTCTTTTTTTAAGAAATACCTTTTATATGGACCTCTTACTAAGTATACGTAGAGTATCCCGAAAGGTATTCCTAAATAAATTGTATACTTCCTGTTACAAGCGGAAACTCCTGTGCAGGCTCCTACCCTCTTAGTTGTTTGATGAGAAATGTTCATCCAAAATTAAGTATACTAAAAGCGTGAGAGGTACTTTTTTAAATGAAAATTAATCAGGTAAAAGACTCATAGCATCCTAAACAATTCTTCAACAGTCCCTCATGCGTCGGCCTTTTGTAAGAGTCTGACATGAGGTATAAATTAAAGGAACAGAATTAGCTTCCAGGGGTCTCAAATGCTGTGTATTTCTAGCTTCCGAGGGGAAACGAACTTCAAAAATATTCGATGAAGGTTGTTGATACACTTTCCAGAGAAAGGGATAAAATTTCCGCATGTGTTTCACGAAGTTTCTGGCAATTTATTTTAAAACATGATTATAATTTTTGAATCCATAATTCATATCAGTTTCCAACTGGTGTGTTTCACCAAATTAAAAAATAGTAGAGTAATAATTTATATAATCCTTCCAAAAGACCTGCAGCGTACAAAAGATGTTTACGCACAGAGGCTTGGCTTTTCTTCATGTTTTGGGCAATCTTATTCAAAAAATGATTGGAAATTTAAATCCATAGGAGGAAATAGTTTCCAACTAGTATTTTTCAGCAAATTAAAAGAAATGTGAGGCAATAAAAATATTTTATCTTTCCAAAGGGTAGGAACACACATACATAGCTGTTTACCCAGAGAGCCTTGGCGGCTTTAATCACGTTTAGGGCAATGTTATTCAAAAAATGTGATTACAAAATTAAATTCATGGGAGAAAAGTATTTCCAACTAGAGCTTTCAGCAAATTAAAAAGAATGTGAGGCAATAAATATATTTCATCTTTCCGCAGTGGAAGAACAGCATGTCGCTTTTTACAGGGGTAATTGTCGAGGAAGTGTATTTGCATTTTTAGTGCTCCCAAGCACAATTTTGAAATTCCGATGTCTCGAAACACACAGTTTTGATATTTTCAGTATCCCGTGTTCGAAAACCTTAATTGCAAACAATCCTTAGGCCCCAAATATGACTTCGTTATAGAAAATGGGACGTAATCCTTTCATTAGGAGAAGGATTCCTAAAAACTTGTTGATAAACGTGCAAACCTATGCTTATTATAGCAACGGAAAGCTCTCTGGTTAGCATCAGCTTTCGTTTTCTTCCTTGTGAGAGTTCACTACTACAGAGTTCCAAGTTACATTATCTACCAACAAGTAATTGTACACCTGTGATAGCAAAGGAAAACGAAATTTATTCACCTTCAATAGTTGATGGAGCCTCCACGAGCGGCGATTACATTTGCGACCCTCCGGGGCATAGTCTCAACCAGGCGTTGTACGACGGCTAGCGGTATTTTCTTACACTCGGCTTGGAGAAGACAGGTCAGTTCTTTCACTGATTTCGGACGGTGGAGGCACCCCTTAAGTCGATGGTCCAACTCGTCCCAGAGGTGCTCGATAGGGTTAAGGTTCGGGCTCTGCGCAGGCCAGTCCATTCGATTTACCCCATTGTCACAATACCAAGCCATGGTGGACCTCGCAACAAGACAGGTGGCAATGTCATTCTCAAAGTAACATGGGTCCACCCTGTAAAACTGCCAAAACGTAGGAAGCACATGGTCATCCAAAATGGTGCAGTAGGTCTCGGCGTTGAGTCCACCAGGAATTGCGACCAAGGGTCCCGTGCCATACCAGGAGAAACACCCCATAGCATATTTCCACCGCCGCCAAACTTCACAGTTGGCACAGTACTTTCCGGCAGGTGGCGTTTTCCAGGCAGACGCCAAACCCAGACCCTGCCTTCTGGACGGTAGAGGGTGAACCTTGATTCGTCGCTCCAGAGAACCAGTTTCCACTGTTCAACGGTCCACTGTCGACGTTCTTTGCACCACGTTAGCCCAGCAGCGTTATTGGACTTGGTGATCAAAGGCTTGTGGGCGGCAGCACGTCCATGATAACCGAGCAGATGGGCTTCCGTACGGATGGTATTCATTGAAAGAACACTCCCGGATACCTGTTGAAACTCTTTGAAGATATGGTCCATTGATTTGGTGCGGTTCTTCTGAATTTCTCTGGCCAGCACCCGTCGGTCTCTAACTGCCAGTTTTTTGGGTCTGCCAGGTCGGGGCACATTCCGACCGTTACCTCTTATCTTCCACTTGCCAATCACGTAGGCCACTGTAGATTTTGGGTACTTCAACTCGCTGGATTAGTCACGTATGGATCGGCCATTTCTGCGATACCCGACGATTACACCTTTCTCGGAATCAGAGATCTCCGAACTGCGTGGCATCTTGCATGCGACTGGTTGCCTTGTTGTTTCCCACACGATATTTAACGGCGGCGGCCGTGACGTGTATCAGGACCGCAGATATCGTCGATTGCAGGGGTGTCCAATTACTTGTTGGTAGATAGTGTATATTATGTACGCCTATCTAAAGGCGAAATCACATCCAAAAACTTTAGTACATCTAGAAACAGAAAAAATTATAATTGATTATAAATAATTTATTTTATTGATACATTACTGTAAATTTTATATTATTACATTACAAAAAAATACCAGATTAAGGATATAGAACAGATTGAATGTTTAAATTTGCTATATTGTTAAATGCAACATAATTATTTAGATGCCATGTATTGCGTGTCTACCTTAAAATGAAAACTGAAAAATTCGTGATAATTAGATATCTAAGTTTTAAAGGTTAAACTTAAACTAAGTTTTACAAAAAATTACGTATGTTAAAAACAAAATGACAGAAAACAAGTATAGCGAATTATTCATTCTTACTTTGAACTAATAGAAGGCAAACAAATAACACAATTCTTGTGTATGTTTATAAAAACATATAAAATTGGCTGCCAATGGAGAGTTTAAAAATTATTTGTATGCGTGTGATATTATTTTTTTAATTTATGTTATTGCATTCCTTTTATCTGTTAGTGATACACCGAAATAACGATTTCCAAAATTTCATTAAATATTAACTTCGCAAAATCATTGTTCTAACAGAAAAGAAAAATGTAAATGTCCATGTTTGTCGTTGTTTCAAGAAAACAGTTGAAGAGGAATTTTAGAAAAGATACATTTGTTAAAATTGCTAAAATTTTGAAGGCAAATACAGAGTAAGCGATCACAGCAGTTAAATTTTAAATCTTTGTTATGAAACAGCAGTTTGATCAACTGAAGCTTTAGTGCATATTGGAAAAAAAGTTTTGAAGTCGAATATTTCGAAACCCTGGTAAAAATAGCTCAACGTCACGTTGACAAACGCTTGTACACCAGCAATTTGGGACACGTAAAGAACAGGTAAAAACATTTCTAGAATTATTCACGGAAGGTTTTCCAAATCTGAATGCTTCAGTCTGAGATTCAATGGCAAGTGTAAGTATAACTTAAGCTCACACAGGACAAATACATTGTTTGACAATCTACATGAAGGTATAATTCCAATGTAATGAAAAGCAATATAACACTTGGAAGTTTGAATAATGGAGGATCAAAGCATTAGTAAATCATAGAGGTTTCTATAAGAGCATCGAATATAAGATATAATTTTAAGTGCGACAACTACAAAACGGAAATTTCTCCTTCGGAACGCAGTCATCAAGACAAAAATTCTATTTCAGGAACAGATTCAAAACGCAAAAACGCACTGAAAGATGCACATTCCCTTTTTTTTTTTTTTTTTTTTTTTGGTCGCATTTTGTGAAGTTTTGGAACTGAGTTTTAAGAGTTTTCATTTTCGCATATCGAGCAGGTTACCTTGCCTGACTACTTATCTGCCGCATATAATAATGAAATGCATTTCCTCCTTGCAGCGAAAGAGTTTTAAGGAATTGTTCATACCTTCGTGTAAGCCTTGGAGAAATTATGGACTGTGTAAATTATTTATGTAAACTCTGGCATACTTCGATAGACTTCTCTTGTTGGTAGATTGTAAAACTCGCTGCAGAACCATTAAGAGCATTTTGAAACCACGCAAATATTTTTAAACGTGTATGAATTATTACGGTGAATTTCACCTGTAGGACTTTTATTTCACTTCGGGGGAAGAATTTATGTTAATGCACTCAGCGCTACTTCTCTTCTTTACAACGTTATCGGAATTGGGATTACAGTATTAACTGTCAGCGGTAAAATAAAACGAATTTGAATGAAAACATGTCAAAGCCTTCAAAATTTCAACGATTTGTGCTGAAGAATTCAAAGTGGGCAATCAATCTAATTGTGTGTCAGTGAATCCCTAAAGCCTAAAGTGAACATTAGTGATGAGACATTAACTACTACATCGCGCGAATTGTCTTGGGTAACAGCTAGAAATTGTTCAAGATTTATGAAACCTTCGATGAATAATAAACAAAAGGCACGTTCCGCAAAAAAATACTTAAGGAATTTGTAGCAAAGCTGACTGTTTTGCCAGCTCATGTCAAAGGAGTAATAACGGCTGTTCCAGTAAGTTACTAGAAAACATAAAACAAGCAAGCAAATAAAGGATTTGATCTCTGACTACATAAAACAATTAACCAAGTGGACAGAATATCACCTTAATCAGAATATCACCTTAATAGTTTCTTAAGAAAGAATGAGAACACCTGACCCATATCAACTGTAATAGGGTCAAATACACTGGCAATAATTACCTTTAGCTAATGTCGTTCTTGAAAGAATTAGGAACGACTGAAAAAACTGGAGGAGTCCACCTTATTGGGCTTCCATTGCACCAGCTATCATATTAAAAACTTCACATGACAAGTCGAAAAGAATGTGATTACACATCACAATACCCGTCATGCTTTTCTCTGAAACCATTGCAAACAGGAAGCTTTTTCTTAAGTGACATGATGGTCCGGTTTCATGGGGGTGTTTGTCGTTCCGTAGGCTGAACCTTGTTTCAAAACAAAGACATCACATAAATGAAATTTCTGTCAATCTGGCTCTGGTGAATTACCTTCCTCTAAAGCAGAGAATATAATTGTGGTTGTATTAACTACGCTTGGAATGGGAGCCTAGAATAGTTACCTTATATCAAAGATATAGTCATTGTGTACAAAAGCATAGCAGGGAAGCACTCAGCACTTCAGAATATCCTGAAATCAAGAATGAATTCCTTTCAGAGTAATTCCCTGGTCATTATGCCTTTAGCACTAAATAACTAGAAGTGGCATGATATTCAAAACAGTGCTACGTAAATAGTTGCAGGAAATACTATATTGACCATTACTGTAGTTTAGCAGTAAAAGATTAAACTGATTCCTGAATTCTCCGATATCCTGTAGTAGATTCACTGACCGGTAACAGTGGGAATACTGATTTCATATATGGTAGTACAGAAGCATTTATTATCATGTGGGTCCTGCTTTTAATTTAAAGAAACTCGTTTAAAGGTGTGCTAACTTTCAATAATTTAAAACATTGAAATAAGGATAATTTGAAGAAATTATGCAAAGACCTTGGGAAAAATAGACTGCAAACGCAATGCAAGCTCTTCGGAGGCAAGGAGCAGCAATACAGATAGCACCGCCTTCTGTAAAAGCGAGGAGTTGATGGGAAATTATTGGAAAGTTACATACAATGTTTGATTCAACGCATAATGTATCACATAAATAGCGCAGGAGGAATATTCTGGTGCGAATACAAACCAACAAATTTCAGGATCAATATTTAATTAGTAAGTTCTTAATTTCGATGAAAATCAGCTGTGAAATAGAAAATACGCAGCTACATACAACGAACACCCGATACCTAAAGTTGTAGCAATGCGAATTTAAATATACCGCATTATCGTTCCTTTATATTATCCTTAATCTCCCCGATTTTGTTCCTCAGATTGTTTTATTGAAACATATTTTTACCACATGAGCTCATGCATAATAAGTACCACATAAAATAAAAAAGGACGTCTACAGATATCGTGTTTACAAAACTATCACGGCTTTCCTTCAGACATGCGGAGTCAGTTATATCTATTATTAATTGCAGTGCCGTATTCACACTCAATAAACTAACTTTAAAAGCTACTGATACATATAATTTGAAAGAATAGCAACGCACTTTATCTCACCTAATTTTCTGACCAAGCACTACTATGGCTCAATAAACACTGCATATTCTTATGAAGCAAATGAACAATTAATAAGAACATGCATTGTTATACTGTGCTGAACATTAATACATCATACATGCATACAAAAATCCATTTCTTACCTTAATTATTTCTTTGACTACCGACCTGTGTGAACTGTCTAGTTTATTTTGTTTTTTTTTTGCTAAGAAAAGTAGACTATATAAACATTTTTTCAAATTATCTTGTAAAAGATCAAAAAGGAGAACATATCACAGGATAGACCTTGAAATAGTGGCCAACAAGCTTTGTTTTTATTCCTGCAATTATGATTTAGTCAAATGCTAGTTGCTAAAATTTCAGGTTGTTCGAGATTTGTGTTTCAGTTCATTCTCAATAGAAAAACCATTTGCTTATTTTACGGGTGGAAAGTTTCGCGAAATGAGAGAATTATGGAAATTAATAAGTGATACCTCTGTTCTTAAAAATTAAAAATAGTGTTCAGGATGATAAATTACAGACCTTGAAAGAAACCCTACAAAATTGGAAACAAAGTTGCAATCTACTCTATTGAGCAATATTTTGCTAGAAAAATCCCAAATAAAATTAGGAACTCAGTTTGAAAGTTACTATTGAAAATATCTCATAACATTGTACTGACAAAAGAAATGGTTGTTCAGAAAAAAATTTAATATCTAACCCCAACTGTAGCTATTATAAATTGGAAGATTCACGTGAGCATTTGTTTGTTGATTGTACTTTTGTAAAATATATTTAGGAATGGCTTCAAAATTTTTTAAATTGTAGTCAGAAATTTACACCATATCACATTTTGTACCATGTACCCTGAAATTGCTCAGACACTAAAAACATTGCAATTCAAGATCTTTTGGCAATTACTAAATATAATAGTTTGAAAAATATAAATGCTTTATCTTTTGAACAGAAAGCTAAAAATACAGAACAAATTAAATTATCCAGATATATGGTTCTTTAACAACATTTAAAAAATGGAAATCACTGGCTCCAGTACTGTATAAGAAGGGAAATAAGGTGTTAAATAAAATTATTGAATAATATTTTAAAAACCTCAATATTACAAGATAATTCACCATTGTTATATTTTATTTGGCATAGTAGAACGTTTTAAAAACAAATTAAGATAATTTGGGAAATCGTTTTTGTGTCAACTTTTAGTTGAAAAAATAAAGTATATATATTAATTCTAGAAGCTTTGTTTTCCGATTGGTTTTTTCTTATTTTAAAAGTTTTTAATTATTTACTGAAGAGTTTTTGGGGAAAAACTTGGCTTAAATGATTTTTAAGAAATAACACAATGTTATTATTTGTTAAAGACATAAAAATCGGATCCATTTGCATGGTTCTCAAGTATCTGTTTTTCCTGTGCTATTGTTTTACACCGTTTTACTGTTTCTCTGGAATTAACAATTTTGTTTACATTTATTCTTTTTTTAAGAAATACCTTTTATATGGACCTCTTACTAAGTATACGTAGAGTATCCCGAAAGGTATTCCTAAATAAATTGTATACTTCCTGTTACAAGCGGAAACTCCTGTGCAGGCTCCTACCCTCTTAGTTGTTTGATGAGAAATGTTCATCCAAAATTAAGTATACTAAAAGCGTGAGAGGTACTTTTTTAAATGAAAATTAATCAGGTAAAAGACTCATAGCATCCTAAACAATTCTTCAACAGTCCCTCATGCGTCGGCCTTTTGTAAGAGTCTGACATGAGGTATAAATTAAAGGAACAGAATTAGCTTCCAGGGGTCTCAAATGCTGTGTATTTCTAGCTTCCGAGGGGAAACGAACTTCAAAAATATTCGATGAAGGTTGTTGATACACTTTCCAGAGAAAGGGATAAAATTTCCGCATGTGTTTCACGAAGTTTCTGGCAATTTATTTTAAAACATGATTATAATTTTTGAATCCATAATTCATATCAGTTTCCAACTGGTGTGTTTCACCAAATTAAAAAATAGTAGAGTAATAATTTATATAATCCTTCCAAAAGACCTGCAGCGTACAAAAGATGTTTACGCACAGAGGCTTGGCTTTTCTTCATGTTTTGGGCAATCTTATTCAAAAAATGATTGGAAATTTAAATCCATAGGAGGAAATAGTTTCCAACTAGTATTTTTCAGCAAATTAAAAGAAATGTGAGGCAATAAAAATATTTTATCTTTCCAAAGGGTAGGAACACACATACATAGCTGTTTACCCAGAGAGCCTTGGCGGCTTTAATCACGTTTAGGGCAATGTTATTCAAAAAATGTGATTACAAAATTAAATTCATGGGAGAAAAGTATTTCCAACTAGAGCTTTCAGCAAATTAAAAAGAATGTGAGGCAATAAATATATTTCATCTTTCCGCAGTGGAAGAACAGCATGTCGCTTTTTACAGGGGTAATTGTCGAGGAAGTGTATTTGCATTTTTAGTGCTCCCAAGCACAATTTTGAAATTCCGATGTCTCGAAACACACAGTTTTGATATTTTCAGTATCCCGTGTTCGAAAACCTTAATTGCAAACAATCCTTAGGCCCCAAATATGACTTCGTTATAGAAAATGGGACGTAATCCTTTCATTAGGAGAAGGATTCCTAAAAACTTGTTGATAAACGTGCAAACCTATGCTTATTATAGCAACGGAAAGCTCTCTGGTTAGCATCAGCTTTCGTTTTCTTCCTTGTAAGAGTTCACTACTACAGAGTTCCAAGTTACATTATCTACCAACAAGTAATTGTACACCTGTGATAGCAAAGGAAAACGAAATTTATTCACCTTCAATAGTTGATGGAGCCTCCACGAGCGGCGATTACATTTGCGACCCTCCGGGGCATAGTCTCAACCAGGCGTTGTACGACGGCTAGCGGTATTTTCTTACACTCGGCTTGGAGAAGACAGGTCAGTTCTTTCACTGATTTCGGACGGTGGAGGCAGCCCTTAAGTCGATGGTCCAACTCGTCCCAGAGGTGCTCGATAGGGTTAAGGTTCGGGCTCTGCGCAGGCCAGTCCATTCGATTAACCCCATTGTCACAATACCAAGCCATGGTGGACCTCGCAACAAGACAGGTGGCAATGTCATTCTCAAAGTAACATGGGTCCACCCTGTAAAACTGCCAAAACGTAGGAAGCACATGGTCATCCAAAATGGTGCAGTAGGTCTCGGCGTTGAGTCCACCAGGAATTGCGACCAAGGGTCCAGTGCCATACCAGGAGAAACACCCCATAGCATATTTCCACCGCCGCCAAACTTCACAGTTGGCACAGTACTTTCCGGCAGGTGGCGTTTTCCAGGCAGACGCCAAACCCAGACCCTGCCTTCTGGACGGTAGAGGGTGAACCTTGATTCGTCGCTCCAGAGAACCAGTTTCCACTGTTCAACGGTCCACTGTCGACGTTCTTTGCACCACGTTAGCCCAGCAGCGTTATTGGACTTGGTGATCAAAGGCTTGTGGGCGGCAGCACGTCCATGATAACCGAGCAGATGGGCTTCCGTACGGATGGTATTCATTGAAAGAACACTCCCGGATACCTGTTGAAACTCTTTGAAGATATGGTCCATTGATTTGGTGCGGTTCTTCTGAATTTCTCTGGCCAGCACCCGTCGGTCTCTAACTGCCAGTTTTTGGGTCTGCCAGGTCGGGGCACATTCCGACCGTTACCTCTTATCTTCCACTTGCCAATCACGTAGGCCACTGTAGATTTTGGGTACTTCAACTCGCTGGATTAGTCACGTATGGATCGGCCATTTCTGCGATACCCGACGATTACACCTTTCTCGGAATCAGAGATCTCCGAACTGCGTGGCATCTTGCATGCGACTGGTTGCCTTGTTGTTTCCCACACGATATTTAACGGCGGCGGCCGTGACGTGTATCAGGACCGCAGATATCGTCGATTGCAGGGGTGTCCAATTACTTGTTGGTAGATAGTGTATATTATGTACGCCTATCAAAAGGCGAAATCACATCCAAAAACTTTAGTACATCTAGAAACAGAAAAAATTATAATTGATTATAAATAATTTATTTTATTGATACATTACTGTAAATTTTATATTATTACATTACAAAAAATTACCAGATTAAGGATATAGAACAGATTGAATGTTTAAATTTGCTATATTGTTAAATGCAACATAATTATTTAGATGCCATGTAATGCGTGTCTACCTTAAAATGAAAACTGAAAAATTCGTGATAATTAGATATCTAAGTTTTAAAGGTTAAACTTAAACTAAGTTTTACAAAAAATTACGTATGTTAAAAACAAAATGACACAAAACAAGTATAGCGAATTATTCATTCTTACTTTGAACTAATAGAAGGCAAACAAATAACACAATTCTTGTGTATGTTTATAAAAACATATAAAATTGGCTGCCAATGGAGAGTTTAAAAATTATTTGTATGCGTGTGATATTATTTTTTTAATTTATGTTATTGCATTCCTTTTATCTGTTAGTGATACACCGAAATAACGATTACCAAAATTTCATTAAATATTAACTTCGCAAAATCATTGTTCTAACAGAAAAGAAAAATGTAAATGTCCATGTTTGTCGTTGTTTCAAGAAAACAGTTGAAGAGGAATTTTAGAAAAGATACATTTGTTAAAATTGCTAAAATTTTGAAGGCAAATACAGAGTAAGCGATCACAGCAGTTAAATTTTAAATCTTTGTTATGAAACAGCAGTTTGATCAACTGAAGCTTTAGTGCATATTGGAAAAAAAGTTTTGAAGTCGAATATTTCGAAACCCTGGTAAAAATAGCTCAACGTCACGTTGACAAACGCTTGTACACCAGCAATTTGGGACACGTAAAGAACAGGTAAAAACATTTCTAGAATTATTCACGGAAGGTTTTCCAAATCTGAATGCTTCAGTCTGAGATTCAATGGCAAGTGTAAGTATAACTTAAGCTCACACAGGACAAATACATTGTTTGACAATCTACATGAAGGTATAATTCCAATGTAATGAAAAGCAATATAACACTTGGAAGTTTGAATAATGGAGGATCAAAGCATTAGTAAATCATAGAGGTTTCTATAAGAGCATCGAATATAAGATATAATTTTAAGTGCGACAACTACAAAACGGAAATTTCTCCTTCGGAACGCAGTCATCAAGACAAAAATTCTATTTCAGGAACAGATTCAAAACGCAAAAACGCACTGAAAGATGCACATTCCCTTTTTTTTTTTTTTTTTTTTTGGTCGCATTTTGTGAAGTTTTGGAACTGAGTTTTAAGAGTTTTCATTTTCGCATATCGAGCAGGTTACCTTGCCTGACTACTTATCTGCCGCATATAATAATGAAATGCATTTCCTCCTTGCAGCGAAAGAGTTTTAAGGAATTGTTCATACCTTCGTGTAAGCCTTGGAGAAATTATGGACTGTGTAAATTATTTATGTAAACTCTGGCATACTTCGATAGACTTCTCTTGTTGGTAGATTGTAAAACTCGCTGCAGAACCATTAAGAGCATTTTGAAATAACGCAAATATTTTTAAACGTGTATGAATTATTACGGTGAATTTCACCTGTAGGACTTTTATTTCACTTCGGGGGAAGAATTTATGTTAATGCACTCAGCGCTACTTCTCTTCTTTACAACGTTATCGGAATTGGGATTACAGTATTAACTGTCAGCGGTAAAATAAAACGAATTTGAATGAAAACATGTCAAAGCCTTCAAAATTTCAACGATTTGTGCTGAAGAATTCAAAGTGGGCAATCAATCTAATTGTGTGTCAGTGAATCCCTAAAGCCTAAAGTGAACATTAGTGATTAGACATTAACTACTACATCGCGCGAATTGTCTTGGGTAACAGCTAGAAATTGTTCAAGATTTATGAAACCTTCGATGAATAATAAACAAAAGGCACGTTCCGCAAAAAAATACTTAAGGAATTTGTAGCAAAGCTGACTGTTTTGCCAGCTCATGTCAAAGGAGTAATAACGGCTGTTCCAGTAAGTTACTAGAAAACATAAAACAAGCAAGCAAATAAAGGATTTGATCTCTGACTACATAAAACAATTAACCAAGTGGACAGAATATCACCTTAATCAGAATATCACCTTAATAGTTTCTTAAGAAAGAATGAGAACACCTGACCCATATCAACTGTAATAGGGTCAAATACACTGGCAATAATTACCTTTAGCTAATGTCGTTCTTGAAAGAATTAGGAACGACTGAAAAAACTGGAGGAGTCCACCTTATTGGGCTTCCATTGCACCAGCTATCATATTAAAAACTTCACATGACAAGTCGAAAAGAATGTGATTACACATCACAATACCCGTCATGCTTTTCTCTGAAACAATCGCAAACAGGAAGCTTTTTCTTAAGTGACATGATGGTCCGGTTACATGGGGGTGTTTGTCGTTCCGTAGGCTGAACCTTGTTTCAAAACAAAGACATCACATAAATGAAATTTCTGTCAATCTGGCTCTGGTGAATTACCTTCCTCTAAAGCAGAGAATATAATTGTGGTTGTATTAACTACGCTTGGAATGGGAGCCTAGAATAGTTACCTTATATCAAAGATATAGTCATTGTGTACAAAAGCATAGCAGGGAAGCACTCAGCACTTCAGAATATCCTGAAATCAAGAATGAATTCCTTTCATAGTAATTTCCTGGTCATTATGCCTTTAGCACTAAATAACTAGAAGTGGCATGATATTCACAACAGTGCTACGTAAATAGTTGCAGGAAATACTATATTGACCATTACTGTAGTTTAGCAGTAAAAGATTAAACTGATTCCTGAATTCTCCGATATCCTGTAGTAGATTCACTGACCGGTAACAGTGGGAATACTGATTTCATATATGGTAGTACAGAAGCATTTATTATCATGTGGGTCCTGCTTTTAATTTAAAGAAACTCGTTTAAAGGTGTGCTAACTTTCAATAATTTAAAACATTGAAATAAGGATAATTTGAAGAAATTATGCAAAGACCTTGGGAAAAATAGACTGCAAACGCAATGCAAGCTCTTCGGAGGCAAGGAGCAGCAATACAGATAGCAGCGCCTTCTGTAAAAGCGAGGAGTTGATGGGAAATTATTGGAAAGTTACATACAATGTTTGATTCAACGCATAATGTATCGCATAAATAGCGCAGGAGGAATATTCTGGTGCGAATACAAACCAACAAATTTCAGGATCAATATTTAATTAGTAAGTTCTTAATTTCGATGAAAATCAGCTGTGAAATAGAAAATACGCAGCTACATACAACGAACACCCGATACCTAAAGTTGTAGCAATGCGAATTTAAATATACCGCATTATCGTTCCTTTATATTATCCTTAATCTCCCCGATTTTGTTCCTCAGATTGTTTTATTGAAACATATTTTTACCACATGAGCTCATGCATAATAAGTACCACATAAAATAAAAAAGGACGTCTACAGATATCGTGTTTACAAAACTATCACGGCTTTCCTTCAGACATGCGGAGTCAGTTATATCTATTATTAATTGCAGTGCCGTATTCACACTCAATAAACTAACTTTAAAAGCTACTGATACATATAATTTGAAAGAATAGCAACGCACTTTATCTCACCTAATTTTCTGACCAAGCACTACTATGGCTCAATAAACACTGCATATTCTTATGAAGCAAATGAACAATTAATAAGAACATGCATTGTTATACTGTGCTGAACATTAATACATCATACATGCATACAAAAATCCATTTCTTACCTTAATTATTTCTTTGACTACCGACCTGTGTGAACTGTCTAGTTTATTTTGTTTTTTTTTTTTTGCTAAGAAAAGTAGACTATATAAACATTTTTTCAAATTATCTTGTAAAAGATCAAAAAGGAGAACATATCACAGGATAGACCTTAAAATAGTGGCAAACAAGCTTTGTTTTTATTCCTGCAATTATGATTTAGTCAAATGCTAGTTGCTAAAATTTCAGGTTGTTCGAGATTTGTGTTTCAGTTCATTCTCAATAGAAAAACCATTTGCTTATTTTACGGGTGGAAAGTTTCGCGAAATGAGAGAATTATGGAAATTAATAAGTGATACCTCTGTTCTTAAAAATAGTGTTCAGGATGATAAATTACAGACCTTGAAAGAAACCCTACAAAATTGGAAACAAAGTTGCAATCTACTCTATTGAGCAATATTTTGCTAGAAAAATCCCAAATAAAATTAGGAACTCAGTTTGAAAGTTACTATTGAAAATATCTCATAACATTGTACTGACAAAAGAAATGGTTGTTCAGAAAAAAATTTAATATCTAACCCCAACTGTAGCTATTGCAAACAATGCTTATGCCCCAAATATGACTATTTGGATGTCGAACATGTGTTTCGAGGTTTGCTTTCTTTGAACATGGAATACAAAAATTGAAATGAAATAGATACGAAGTTCAAAAATTGTTAACTGTCCTATATTTAAGGCAAAAACATTTTTCTACAGATAAATATTATACACTGGCGGAAAATGAAAAAAAAATAACAAGAAGGAATTGGCGGACGATCATGAAATTTACATATGTTAATGCGGTCGAGTTTACGTAGGAGTGATGTTAATTTTGGGACCATCCACTGAGCGCTTACGCCACAGCACGGCATAATATGCAAATTATCGTCGGTGGTATTTAAGCAGTACGGCGAAGGGAAAGTAATCAATCATCGGCGTACGGACACCTGCGAAGACCCTGAAGAAGCTGCAATACCTGGACATGGAAGACGTGTACGATTTCAGAAGTTATTGGACTTTGAGCGAGGTCGTCTAGTCGGACTCCGCGAGGCCGGGTGGTCGTATCGTCGTATTGCGAAGCGAATTGGACGGGAAGTATCGGTGGTGTTAGGATGAAGGCGTAGATGGTCCGAGGAACATTCCCACACAAGAATACGTGGAACCGGCAGTCACAGACGGACTGATGAGCGGACGGATCGACGCATAAGAAGAGCGGCGTTGTCAAGCAGATAATCCACTGCGACGCAAATCCAAGCTGCCGTTGCACCTGAGGTTACTGTGCGAACAATCCGCAACCGTCTACTGGATGCAGGACTACGTGTACGTGTGCCGCTGGCATGTGTACCTCAGACTCCAGCCCACTGTCAGGAACGGCTGCATTGGTGTCGCCAACGTCTGCACTGGAGAACGCAATGGCGATCTGTCGGGTTCAGTGATGAAAGCAGATTCTGCTTGGAAGCCTCCGATGTCCGTATGCGTGTTCGCAGACGCACAGGGGAGCGTCTCCACCCTTCTTGCATCCGCCAGAGACACACAGGGCCTACACCTGGTCTCCTGGTGTGGGGAGCGATCAGCTGTCAATCCCGTACACAACTAGTGCTTTTACCGGGTACGTTAAACAGCACCTCGTACATCAACAACATCATTCAGCCGTTTGTTGTGGTTTTTGTTAGGTCGGTCCATCGTGGTGTTTTCCAGCAAGATAACACACGCCCATACACGGCACATGCAACGCAACATGCACTTCAGGGTGTGAGACCACTTCTATGGGCTGCACGTTCACCGGATTTGTCCCCAATTGAGCACGTGTGGGATTTTATGGGACAACGACTTACCCGGTCTCCACGGCCAGCCACGACCATCTCCGATTTACGCGTCCAGGTTGAGGATGCTTGGAAATCAATACCCCAAACTTACATCCAACATCTGTACGACAGACTCCTAGCCAGAATTGCATAGTGTGACGCAGTTCATGGCGGTTCAACCTCGTACTAACCGTGCTACATGGAAATGTTATTTTTCAGTTTACCAGCAAATACAGCTGTATTTTGCCATAATGTTTTGATCACGTTATCCTCTGTATTCCGTTATCATGCTGTATAAATTTCGTTTGTATCAGACGTCTCATTCTTGGTGTTCGTTTTTCACTTTCCGCCAGTGTATTTTGCACATAACGTAATGTCCGTATATTCCTTCATACTTAAAACATATATTACTTCATACTTTTAAAAAGCATCATCTATTCAATCACACCCAAAAACATTATAAACAACAACGAGCAAAACATTTATCTTATTTGTGAGAATACCCGTTTTTTATGTCGGCCGTTATATGTATTATATCAATGTCCAACACAGTACCTGACCCAAACCTGACATTATTTATTTTTATGAGAACTATTTAAATCACGATTTACAACACGCACGCTGAGAGCACGTGTCGAGAAACAGCTTTCTGTCCCCGCTAACGGCGGAACATCCGGTTTTCAAAAACTGAAGGAAGTAGCTAGGTATTTGCCAGCCTGTTTTTCTCCAAGGACTTTGAGAATATATTACTTTGAAACTGATATGCCTAATTTAAGGCATTTCATCTCTTATGATACATTCACGTCAGTTGAAACAAATAAAATTTTATATATTTATTTAATATATTTTAGGAATAATTTTACGTATATTTTTTTCCAAATTTGATTATATGAATAAATAATAAATAAAATCAAGGTTCTGGATAAATAGCTAAAATTACTATGAAACTTAGATACAAAGTTAGATAATATGAATGTGATGCCAAACGCCTAATAAGAAATGTGTATACGTCGCGTTTTAGGGTATTTTAAGATTACAAGTGGTTTTAGTAAGAGCTACAATAACTGTGTGTAAGCTGCTCAGTACAGCACTCAGGAACGTTCCGACGTGTTTATATTACATTAATTTTATCTAGTAGGTGCAGCCATTTTTTTCCAAAACAGCAAGACATCGTTCAAATTTCTAGCAGAATTTATCATATTTCAATTACAAAAGTTGAAATGAGATCTGTTACATATGAAATAAGATCTGAGTCCTATTTAGTGAGCTTATTATCAGGCTGTAAAGAAAGTATCAGGAAAAGAGAGAAGCATTTATTTTAAGGATAAGAAATCGTACAAAATATTTCCCCTAATCGTTCAATTAGTCCCAATTGAACCGATGACATTGTTCCACCGATCTAGGAGTCGAAAGATCCCATTGTGATTAAAGTCTGGCGAGCTGCAGTTTAAGGAGTCATCCATGCAACGTTTTACATCATCGTCATTTTACAAAATTTTGCTCAGCGGGAAAATTCGACAGAGGCCGGAAGAGATGAATTTTGCCCAGGGAATAGGAAGGGTTCGACAATATTTTCCATGCTAGCTCGTGCAGTTTTTGCTGAGTCCCTGAAGCGACATGAGGACGGGTGGTATTCTAATGAAGCACAACTCCATGGCGATTAATTAACGCTGGACGCTTTTCAATGCAGACGGTCCACCTGTTGGATGTAAGCATCCACAATGACTGTATTGTTCCTCGGTAAGATTTCAAAGTGAATCACGCCGTGACAATCTGACCAGCAACTCAACATCACATTCCCTCAGTGGAATGGTGGCTTAGCTTCATTATGTGGGTGTTGTTCCTGTTTTTTTCATATTCTTTGTCAAGTAGCATTTACGTAATGTAACACGTGTTTCGCCCTCCCGTTTTTCTCTTTCACGCTGAACAACAGCAATATAATAGCGTTGCATCCGATTCCGGTCAGACAAAGCGTGTGTTTCCTATTTGCACAGTTTAGACGATTATCCCAAATTCTGTAGTCGGATGTTGTTTGGTCGTATGGAAAGTCTTCATTTCCTCTGCCAGTCCTGTAGAGTTGCATCAGGCTTGGTCGATAGGACGTAGTCCAATGTATCATCTTCAACCTTACTGTGTCTGCCAATTTTGGGCGCATCAGACACCTACCATACACCAGTGTCTAATTTCCTGTACCAGACAAAGCAAGTGCTCTGTCCGATAATATCGTTAACAAACGCGTTTCGCTATTTTCGAAGTGCTTGATAGCTTTCACGCTATTCAAACATTCATTGAGCAATGTTGCACGCACAGCTTACTACGATTTATCCATCGCATTTTCGTTACGTGCAACTAAAATTCAACACAACTGATACGTACAATCCTTAGAATCTATTCTTTCGCGCTCAGCACTCTGAGATGTTTACGTCACCGCAGGGCAGCAGTGTATTGCATTACCCACGGCACATACGAAATCTTCCGGAAACTTTCTTTACAACCTGATAAAACGCTAATGACGATTTGACAACAAAATTTTGATTTAAATCCAAGGTCATTGTTGCTCTAAACTTCACATAATCTTCTTAAATGCAATATGAAAAACCACTCACTAATATTACTCATATGAACATAATACGACGTTTTACCTACGACGTCCAGCCGACTCTTAATTCCCGTGATCAAAGTGATTGGACAGTTTCGCTTTACTGTATAATATTTAAAATATTTTTATTTTTGACACATGCATGTAAACTTTTATTCACTAAAACATCAAATATATCACTACATATTTTTACCTTACAGATATTATGTGAGACGGCCAAATAAAACAGTTTGAGAAATATTCATAGCAGCAGTTTCATTATTAACTTATATCACAAGAAAGCAGAACAGAACTTGTTTTCATGGACTTCGGCAAAATGCAAAAGTTCAAAAAACGTTAAAGAGCAAACCGCTTAAATCGCTGAAAGCTTACATCGCTCGTATCTCTTGCGCATCCTTTTCACACAGGGTATGTGCTTTTTTATTTACCCTGCAACAATTTGGCTCTTAAGTGTTGTTACCAAAAAGGTAGCCTATGGACTCGTTAGAGTTTCATACAGACTAAAAAAGAAGTCGTCGTCTGTCTTCCGAAGCTACACGTCTAGATTTTATTATTAGATAAATCGTCCGAGATCTTGCTTTTGCGCAATTATTCAGTTCCGTATCACTACTCGGAGGACACAAATGTTCCACCTGGGCAGCCTGATGTTTTATTTACCCTTGGCAATGTACTCTGTTTCTAACACTCAGCATTCCTCAACAACTTTTTGCATGATACTTTAGATAGAAAATGCCACTACTTTTCCAGTATTTCGCATCGGTTTTTTTCACATATTGCATCTCTGATGTTGGTTTAAGGTTATGAATGACACATTTCAGAAATTACTTAATATCGCCCATTTTGATATGATCAACGTCACATGCCAATATATTACATTTTAACGATGCGTTATGTTCCGTTCATCAGCATTTCCGGTATATGTGCATACAGGTTCTGTCATATTTTGTAGAATAAATATTAAAAGTCTTATTTTGGAATTTCTTTTGGATGACATTATGACTACAATGTTTCCGTTGTAATTCATAAAATGCTGAAGAAAACATTAAAAGGCAGAAAGCATAATGCGTATTAGGGGTGCCCAAATGTGCTTAATTTAAGAACCACGTGCGATAAACTTCGGATATTCCAGAATTACAGGAGATAAACAAATATTACAGACTAGTTTTTATTCTTCCATGCACTTTTTTATACAAATATATTTGAAAAATGTTCAGAAATAGGTAACAATACTTATTCTTGTATGCTGTTTTTGAACTGTTAGTTAGTATTGGTTTTAAAAATCATAAAATACACAGATATATGAACCAAATGTTTTCAAAACCTGATTAATTATTTTTTGCAGCTGAATCGAGCGTATTTAATACGGAAAGCAACTACTGACACGTCTAAGAAAATGAGTAAGTTTGCATTTCATTCTAATTAAGTGAGACTAGTAAAAATAAAATGAGCGAGGTAAAACAACATATTTTTATGATATTTATTTGCCTTAGTAAATATCAGATCAAGGCATTAAGGAACATACGTAACCCAATAAAATTAGAGGTATTTTAATCAGATAACACTTTACAAGACTATTGTTTTACCGTAATAATTTTACATAAACAGGCATTTCTACAATTATCTGGGTATTTAGTGAAAGCAGACCCTTAGTGAGTCTCCGTTTCAGTTGTTAGTCGTTGAAAATCCGGCTGATATATTGTCAAGGCAGTATGAATTTGATCCATCAGGTGCTGATTTATAAGGATCGCAGGACGCCTCGACTTCATTAAATGAGTATTTTCACATTTATTAAATTAATTATGGAGTATAGGAATTCACAGCAGTACGATATTCTGAAACTTGAGATGAGTATCAGAATAGTTTTCATCAGTTCAGTATTATTTATTTCAGGAACTTGCCTCCAGAACTGAATTGTAGACTGGAATTTATGAAACACCGCCCAGATCTGTAATTCTGTTAGTTCGATTTCCACAGCAGGTGACTCTGTTACCAAAGGTTCGAGAATTGAACAACCATCATTGATCACATAAACCGTGAATAGATTTATTTGGAAGAAAGACGATGAAGTGCTTAAGCTTCTGTAAATTCTTAAACCTGTCTAGGAACATTTATTAGAAGTAAGATGTATTTAGATGAAAGACGATGAAGGGCTTCAGCTTCTGTAAATTATCAAACCTGTCTAGGAATTATTAGGCAGTTGTTGTAATTCCTATTTCTGCAGCAGATGATTCGGTAACCACAGGTTCGAGAATTGGGCAACCATCAATGATCACATCAACCATGAAAGGATTTACAAGAAAAGCGATGCAGGGCTTCAGCTTGTGCAAGTACTCAAACCTGTCAAGAAATTATCAAGCAGTCCTTTTAATTTATATTTATTGTTCATGAAAGATAAAAATTGTTTGAGTAAGATCAGAAAAAAATCCACAGATGATTTATTATAGTAAGGAGCATCAGATTAGATCTTGCGTCCATTCATCATTTTCCAATTGAAGATACAATCTTTTCCTTTCTTCAAGAAAAGGAATAATAAGCTCCAACATATCCACAAACCTACTTAAGAAATTGCTGGTTAACAGCCTCCTCACAATACAGAAACAAATTTACAGAGCTTGTCTTCAAGGTCCAGATATTCCATTAAGTTTTTGAACTTTCTATGTGTCTTTGACATTTAAGAATATGAAATTGACAATTTCAAGGAATAATTTCATAACATCTTCATATTTGGAGTAACTGGTTGACAGTTGTTTGCTGGGAATGATACAATCAAAATAGAGAAATTCTGCAAAACCGGGATAACTTTTCGTATATGCAATGGTTATTGCATTTCGTTCCATCGTTTGAGGTGTTCCATGTTTTGCAAGACACGTGTTGCAATACACACCTTGGAGATACGTTTTTATATAACTTGGAGTGAAGCTGTGTTTATTAACTGGAACATCATTTATATGCCTATCAACTGGAATAGCATTTATATGTTTATCAACTGGAATATCATTTATTAAGGCTCCATGGAGGGTATTTTCAATGCCAACAGCACAAACTGTTTCTCAATGTGTCACTAAGTCCAATAAGCTTATTTGCCCAATTACATCAGTGGAAACACGACGAACAAATACCGCTACTTTTGATTTCGATTGAATATTTATAGATTCGTCAATAGTTAAGCTGAATTCAAGGAAAATCTTTAAATCATTTTCCTTCCACGTCAGCACTGATCTGGGTGACACGTTTCTCTATAATCTGTAATGAAGCTTATGCTTTTGTTATTAGTAGCTGAGTTTTCATGTTATTTAGAAGTAATAGTGCAAAAAATGCCAGTAATGTTTTGCTTAACAAATTCGCCTTCAGAATATGTGCCTTTACCACAAGCAATATTCAATGATACAACAGAACCATCTTTCGTCGTTTTATCGGCTTCCTTACTGAAAATTGTCAAAAGAAACTGCTGTATATTTACTGACATTTTTTAGCAAAGTCAGCTTGCACTTTTTGTAATTTTTATTTAGGTGGTGGATCAGATGAATATATTTTGGGAAAGGTTTCATAGTGCTGTTTCAAACTGCAGTCTTTGCAATGACTGAGTTGCACATTTCAGGTAGAACATAAAAACATACCTCTTTCAACTCGTAAGGCAAAATCTTATTACTAATCTGGCTTAAAATTGTTGTTTACTTTTTCGTACTTCTGCCTCTTACAAGTTGGTAACGCCCTTTTTCTTCAAGAATGTTTCACAGAACTCCTCAACTTAAGGCTGCATATAACCATATCACAACTTCTTATATTTTAAATTCAAGAAACGTATGTCTCAAAGAAATATCGCAAACGCAAAAAAGTAGAAATCGGCTAGTACTGCCTAATTGCCATGGGAAATCCCAAATTTCGGAATTTTACTTACACAAAACAGCTGGAGACAACTACCTGATATTGTTAGGAAACGGATCATTCTAAGCTACAGAGATTCGATGTGGTTTTAACTATGCAATTCTGCGGAAATTTGGAGTTTTCTTGATTAGAAATTTTGGTGTGAAATTCCAGTTGTTGAATGGGAGATGAAAGGGTGAACAGAATTGCTCTCTACGTTGCACGACATTATCCGTTATCATGTGTGTGAGGTTAGGCAAAAGAAAAGGTTTGCAAGAAAAAGCAAAAAATGTAACGAGTCATTGGTAAGAAAACGAACCTGAACAATTTCGTGAAGATCGAAGATGCAAATTTTCTACCTGCAGTGTCGCCAACATAATCAATCTATGCTTCCCACTATTTTAGGGAGCAGAAGATATTCATTGCTGTATTAAACAGTCATACATTCTAGAAATGTGTTTGGTGGCATTTATCTTTATTAAGTGCAAATCATTACGTCCAGCAAAACACTGATTTACGTTTAAAATTCATCATCTCAATAATTAAGGTAAAACTTCTCATGAACTTGTCAAATTTCGTGTAGTAACATTCCTTTGGGAAAAATGCATATACACTCATATCGTTTTCCCACCTTCTCTGGATGTTGAACGAACTACAGCATTTAAAGGACGAAAATAATATATTTTTCAATTTCATTTCGGAAAATGGACAGGTTAAAATGAAACGGGTTCACATCTATTTGCTCATTGTGTGGAAAACAGGGTTACTTAACTAACATGCTGATTTTAACTGTTCTATAATATCATAGTGTTTCTACTAATAAATAAAGAACGAATAAAGTTACTCATTCTCCCATTGGCTAAATATTCGTATGAGCTGGCCTCTGCTCATTTGATGAGGCAAGAGTTGTGAGCCTGACTGATTAAAAAATGCACGAGTAGATTAACAGTAAAATATGCATTTCATGAAAGTTATATTCAGCTATTTTGTTATTTAATATTTATTTTAATGAATATAATTTTTTAAAGTTCCCTTTAAGAATAAAATTAAGTTAAACTTAATACAGATGATATGCATTCAACGGGACGTTTCGGACTTCATGTCGCTCACAAGACGGGCAGTGTTCGGTGAAATAACTGAAGTTGCAATAACCCTTGCAGTTCAATTGGTTCCATTCGCAAAGAAGGTTGAGCTTGTTTGACGTCAACATTAAATGGAGAAGAGATACTTTTAATGTGCTTCTTATGCTCGAAAATCACGAAACTTGGTATTGAATGTTTCATTCGGACTTCAAATCGTCTGTGAATTAATCGCGATCAAAATCATTGCTGTGGTTCGCAAGTGTGAAAACAAAAATATTGCCTCTATAGTCGAATTTCCCATAGTCGAAGTTTATTCTGAAGTGACTTAACGTGTCCATACAACTCATGAACCAACTGTCTTTGAGTTTGTAACTAAGTATTTAGTTCGTTAGAATGAGTTGCAACGTCTACAAGAAATGCCAGATTACACAGCAGCGTTTGTTTTCAAACTCCCGCACAGGTTTCTCTTTTATGTCCATGGAAGCAGACACCTCATCTTTCAAATCATAAAAGCACTTCAACATTTTCCTGTCACATATCCAAATCACTTCACAGCAAAACTGAAGTCTTCATGCGCGGATTGAACGTCTTCCAGAAAATCTTGAATCTGGCTCTGTTTTACTGTTCTCCATTTCATGAAATTCATGCTGTAAACTAATATGTTTATGACATCGGCGAGTTTGATTGATTTACACACACGTTTTTTTATGTAAAATGCAGTGAAGCACACAAAATCTCTTGTATTGATGCTTATATTAGATAATCTTGAACTGAGTTTTGCAAGAACGCCTTAGTATCACCCAATCATTGCTAGAACCCCATCGGTTCATATCCCGTTTAGCTTCTCCCACTTAAGGCGAATTTATTGAAAACATTTTTACTTCCTGAAAATTATCTTCTCCTCTTGCAGTATTTTTGATCGGTTGAAGAGCAGTTCTTCTGTACAGTTGAAAATATCGTCGACATCTCTGACAGATATAGGGAATAGATCTGTGCCGGTGGCGCTGTGTACTCTTGCAGAGCAATTAAAAACGATTCAAATTGTGGCTAAGGTTCTTTGAGGCTAAATTTTATGTCATCGTCAGTTCGGCCGATACGTCTTGTCCCAGTCCGACGTGAATGACTTATTTGTGCAATGTCCTTGCTTTTTCAGTACACAACACTTCAATGACAGCACTGAGACATTGTTTTAAAAAAATTCTTTCGGAATATAGCATTGAGTGATTTGCAGTTTTTTCACTGACAATAAAGTTTTCCCAAACAGTTTTGTCCGCTTCATTTTTCCGATTGTGGAAAATAATCTTTTCTTAGCAGATTGATGAAATTGCTGTAATTGGCGTGCTTAGTATTTAAATGTCTGTTTTGTTTGTATTCCTTCACAACGAAAATATTTTCCAAACAAATCTAACAAGCAAAATATTTCTTCTTCTGGTAGACAGAAGTAATAATCAGTCCACTTCAGCTGAAATACACGAAATTCACTGTCCACATTCCTCTTCTTCGCTGATGTCATCTTAGTAATTTAGAACGCGGACACAATTATAGCAAACTAAAACTAATATAAAAATTCGCAATGGGACAGGAGATATCGATTTAGTTAAATATATTGAACAAGTATATTACAGCTTCATAAGACTATCAATTCAATACTGACAGCTGTTGGCGATGGTGCTGTTTGCGTGCAGCACGAGCTAAGATCAACAACAGCCCAATTGAGATTTCCCACCGGTTGGCTTCAGTCGGTTCGCTGCAGAAGGAACTCTCCGCTTCAACTTTCACCTCTTTCCGTCAATCAAACAGAATTGCAATTGTCGGCAGGCTCTGCAGACAGCTGAAATTGTTTAATCTTTAAAAAACGTCTAGTGAATATTTTTCTTTATATTACAAATTTCCGAATAAAGTTTGCTCTTCCTTAATACTTCACGACATATGAAACATGTTTACAATGTTACAAATGTATTGTTTCGGAAATGATGAGCATCAGTCATAAATATACTAGGTTTAAAATGTTCGATAGAGATGATTTTAGTACAAGACAATGCAACAGAATAATTATATTCTCGCAGTTTAACATTGCTGGATTGCGAAAGTTCTCTTAAGCCAATTACAATTTTGAAGCGCGTTTTGAAATGCAATTACCTTTTTTTTCAGTCATGCCAATTTACAATTTTGAAAGCCTGTTATTAGGCTCGTAATTTCACTTAGCATAATGTGTTTTGTGGAAATAGTTTCAGATTATTTTTAATGGTTTTCCTAGACACATCTCGTGGAAAATTCCTTCTGCTAAATTTAGAGCCGACACTGCAGAGAATGCGCATTTTTTAACGGTGGGGGTCAGGGGATACAGAATTGAAAATTCTATTCCTGCGATTATTTCGTTAGAATTACTTCTTTACTCAAAAACGATAAAATATCAAATTGGGAGATATACGCTTTTATGGTGAAAATCTAGAACAGATTCTAGATTTAGAGTAATTTTTAAAAACAACAATCTTGAATGAATAATGGAGATACATATATTTGACAACAATTGTAGAAATCAAGAAAGGGACTACATACACTCGTGTCCGTAAAAAAGAGAACACCTGAAAGGAGTCGAAGTACTGCTTCGATTTCCACAGAATACGTTCATTAGACAACAAATAGTCAGAAGCTCGGTGTCATGCGTACCACGTGCATCGATGTAGCTAATAATTGGTGTGGCCACCTCTGGTTGGTATCAACTGCTGTACGTTCTAAATCATCGAATCGAATATTGTGTGAATGGTGTCCCATGGAATAGCCATCCAGTCTCTATTGACTTGTGTCTAATATTTATCATGATACCTCACTTAGTAATAACTGTTTGCAGAAGCCTGTACAAATTGTTACTAGATGGCGCTCTACAATAATGTTAAAAGGGTGAGCTTTCCCCCTCACGACTGCAGCCTGACCTTTGTTTCTTAGCATTTCACTTTTCTCTCGATATTTTTGGTGGGTAGCTAAAGTTTTGTATTTTTGCAAAGAAAACATATCCTGAACTCATGTTTTTTTTTTCTCAGATTAAAGGTTAATTAAATTTTATAATTAAACATGCTTCACAAAGTAGTTATATACCCAGTGAATTACTTGTAATAGTGTTTAATGATTTCCGTGCTGTGAAACAAATATTGAACAGGGCAGAAAATATTTACTTGGCAGAAGTAATACCAAATAAATGAAAATAACAGCAACTATCATGCAGCTGTCTCATTTCATCATTTATGCAATTAAAGTACATATTTTATAAATCGTGCAGATAGTTATTTTTCAAACTCTATCACATTCATTGTTAGAATGTAAGTTATCAAGTAAAATATGTGTAGGGCGTTTATGACATCCAATACATCAAAACAAAATGTTAATTTGCAAATCAAAAATTGTGCTTTGAAATACATAACCGAAACCGGTCGAATTGTTCCACAGCGAAAATTCGAGTTTACATTCTCTATGTGCTTATCACTTGCAAAGCTTCTAAGAGAGCATGAAGAAACATATGTTTATTATAGTTAACGTGCATCCACTTTGTATTTGAAATCAAAAGAAGAAGAAAAGAAAGAAAATTGTCCGTACCAAATTCTGTTGACCTCTGTCTGACAAGTTGTTGATACGATCCAGAAATATGGGCGTTTCACCAAAACGTAATCAGTATTGAATATCATGAAAGTGAAACATAAACATGTTTTATACATATGTATTGTTTTATGTTCTTAGAATTTTAAAAGCAAGAAAGCACTAGTGTACTTCAAGCTAATCTGGATTTTATGATATTTTTGAAATCAACATTTACTGGTTGACAAATTCTTGAGGTACATATTGTATATTCAAGAAATCTACAAATGAACGACTAAATGAAGCAGTATCCGTTGGTACATGATTAGTAACTTGTCACAATCTAAAATGTCCACAAGTAAGACTACAATAGTCAAAATTACATAAACTTAGAGTTAAAAAGCATAAGATATTTCGATGCTGCACCAGGATTGTTCTCACATGAAGTGTCAAAACGCACAACGTGAAAGGGGTTTTTATATGTCTTATCCAGTAGTTCCCAAAGTGTGCGCCGCGGCACCCTGGGAAGCTGCGTTTTCCTCACAAAGGCGCCGCGAAATATTACAAACTTTTGATAATTTTATTTCCATTTTCATTTTGATGTAATAGCAAACGACATCGCAACATCTAGTGTACTTGGTGCAAACCAGTACCTCACTTAGTAATAACTGTTTGCAGAAGCCTGTACAAATGGTTACTAGACGGCGCTTTACAATAATGTTAAAAGGGTGAGCTTTCCCTCCTCACGACTGCCGCCTGACGGGCACTCCTTTGTGTTCCGCGCGGCCGCTAGCGGAAGTAAACTGAGCTTTCGCACCAGCCTCCGTGCTTCTGATAAACATTCTCTCCTCGTTCATCGAGCGTCTAGAATTGAATGTTTCAGTCCAGATTTTTCGAAAAGGTCACCAGATCTTTAAATATGCTCATCCGTTGTCATTCGGGACTCATTTGGCTGTTAGCAGTCTGTTATGTTGATGCTCTGTCGCTGAATTTCGGCATTTGTAAGCTTCCGGCGTGTCAACTGAATATTGTTGTGATTAAGTGAAGTGACGTTTTTCTTTTCGCATGTATTTTTAAAAATGGATAGGCTTTTACCAAACATTTATAAGCGTTGTAAAAGTGAAAATAAAGAGGGCACACAGTCAAATAGTGGCAAGGGTGTGAAGAAGCGTAAATATCGAAAATATGATTACAGTTATTTGGACTTTGGTTTTTCGTCGACAGAAGTCGATATTAGAGAGATGCCGCAGTGTATATTGTGTATGAAAGTTTTGTCACCAAAGTACATGCTGCCTACCAAGAGTTGAAATTCCATTTAGAAACCAATCATCCCAGCAGGCTTAGTAAATCTCGTAACTGCTTTACGAGAATGTTGCAAGAGTTAAATCAACAAAAAGGTAGTTTTTTTAAGCAGGCATCAATACCAAACAATGCTTTGTTAGCATCTTACAAGGTAGCACATAGAATTGCAAAATGTAAGAAGCCTCATACCATTGCTGAAGAACTCATTCTATCGGCTGCTGTAGATATGGCGAACATTATGATCGGTGAGTCTTCTGGGAAGCTGCTTTCAAATGTGCCTTTGTCCAATAACACCATCAGGCGCAGAATACGGGTCTGGGTCAAAACACCGACACCCAAAACACCGACAGGACAAAACACCGACACCCAAAACACCGACAGGACAAAACACCGACACCCGAAACACCGACACCCAAAACACCGACAACCAAAACACCGACAGGACAAAACACCGACAGGCCAAAACACCGACAGGACAAAACACCGACAGGCCAAAACACCGACAGGACAAAACACCGACTGGACAAAACACAGACAGGACAAAACACCGACAAACTGTCAACATTTTACTTCAACAGTTTTAAACTTCAATCCTTGTATCGTACTTCTTTGAAAATAGTCGGCGCTGCAGTACCAACGCAAAATTTCCTTTGTTAAAACTGCAGTAAGGAGCTATATAAAAATTTCAGTTTTTCCTGTATATTTAAAATTGTTTGTTTGTATGTCCGCTATACAAATCGACAGTTTTCAATTTAGAACCACCAAATTTGGTATACTAATTCATGGTACTCTAAGTTAGACCGTAAACCCTTTTTGGAATGGATCGAGGCCCTGGTTGATCAAGGGGGCCCATACTAAATTTTCGTAAAATTTACAGTTTTCAATTTAGAACCACCAAATTTGGTATAATATCTCATGGTGCACAAAGTTAAACAGTTGACCGTTTTGGAAAGTGGTCGGGGCCCGGGGTCAAGAGGGCCCCATACAAAATTTTCGTAAATTCTACAGTTTTCAATTTAGAACCACCAAATTTGGTATAATATCTCATGGTGCACAAAGTTAAACAGTTGACCGTTTTGGAAAGTGGTCGGGGCCCGGGGTCAAGAGGGCCCCATACAAAATTTTCGTAAATTCTACAGTTTTCAATTTAGAACCACCAAATTTTGTATAATATCTCGTGGTGCTCTAAGTTAGCCGTAGACAGTTTTTGGAAGGGGTCGGGGCCCGGGGTCAAGTGGGCCCATACAAAATTTTAGTAAAATCTACAGTTTCCAATTTAGAACCACCAATTTTGGTATACTATCTCATGGTGCTCAAAGTTAAACCGTTGACCATTTTGGGAAGTAGTCGGGGCCCGGAGTCAAGAGGGCCCCATACAAAATTTTCGTAAAATCTACAGTTTTCAATTTAGAACCACCAAATTGGGTATAGTTCCTCATGGTACTCTAGTTAGACCGTAAACCCTTTTTGGAAGGGATCGGGGCCCGGAGTCCAGGGGCCCCCATACAAATTTTCGCAAACTCTACAGTTTTCATTTTAGAACCACCAAATTTGGTGTACTACCTTATGGTACTTTAAGTAAGACCGTAAACCCTTTTTGGAATGGATCGGGGCCCGGGGTCAAGGGGAGGCCCATACAAAATTTTCGTAAAATCTACAGTTTCCAGTTTAGAACCACCAAATTTGGTACACTACCCCATGGTGCTCAAAGTTAAACCGTTGACCGTTTTGGGAAGTGGTCGGGGCCCGGGTTCAAGAGGGCCCCGTACAAAATTTTAATAAAATCTACAGTTTTCAATTTAGAACCACCAAATTTCGTATAATACCTCGTGGTACTGTAAGTTAGACCGTAGTCAGTTTTTGGAAGGGGTCGGGGCCCGGGGTCAAGTGGGCCCATACAAAATTTTAATAAAGTCTACAGTTTCCAATTTAGAACCACCAAATTTGGTTTAGTATCCATGGTGCTCAAAGTTAAACCGTTGACCGTTTTGGGAAGTGGTTGGGGCCCGGGGTCAAGAAGACCCCATACAAAATTTTCGTAAAATCTACAGTTTTCACTTTTGAACCACCAAATTTCGTATACTACCTCATGGTACTGCAAGTTAGACCGTAAAATCTTTTTGGAAGGGATCGGGGTCAGGGGGCCCCTCACAAAATTTTCGTAAATTCTACAGTTTTCAATTTAGAACCAACAAATTTGGTATACTACCTCATGGTACTCTAAGTTAGACCGTAAACTCTTTTTGGAAGGGATCGGGGCCCGGAGTCAAGGGGGTCCCATACAAAATTTTCGTAAAATTTACAGTTTTCAATTTAGAACCACCAAATTGGTATACTATCTCATGTCAAAGTTAAATCGTAGACAATTTTTGGAAGTGGTCGAGGCCCGGGGTCAAGGGGACCCCAAACGAAATTTTCGTAAAATCTTCAAATTTTAATTTAGAAACACAAAATTTGGTTATCTCATGGTACTCCGAGTTAGCCCCTAGACGGTTTGGGGAAGGGGTCGTCGGGGCCCGTTGTCAAGGGGGCCCATACAAAATTTCCGTAAAATCTACAGTTTTCAACTTAGAACCGCCAAATTTTATATACTATCTTTTGGTGCCCTAACTTACACAGTAGATGGTTTTGGGAAGGAGTTGGAGCCTTGTATTGGTCGGAGCCCGGGGTCACAGGGCGCCCACCCAAACTTTTCCATACAATCTATAGTTTTCAGTTTAGAACCACCGAATTTGGTATACTATATCATGGTACTCTGAGTTTTACCGTAGACGGTTTTTGGAAGGGGTCGGGCCCGGCGTGAAGGGGGACCATACAAAATTTTCGTAAAAAGTTCCATTTTGTACTTATAAGAACTTCAACGCAATTTAGCACTCCAATATCCGATGTACGGTCTAAGTTGGAGACCGTAGATAACAATAGAGTGAGAAAATATCTATTTAATGGTGTATTAAAAACACAAATGAGTAAACGTTAGTTTTCACCACCAACGGACTGCTTCATCAGGCAGAAATACAATGTAATGTAAAAAGTGAGTTCCAGATATTCAAAATGGTAAACAAAAGGATGATCAATGCCAATGTCAAGTCGCATGCACTCGACGTGTCATAGGTACATTGCATTTCAGTGTCGCTGGATTCTCAGAAGCGCACGCCAGTGCACGGCTCTTCTATAGATGTCTTTTCGAAGGTAAATATTTCCACTCCTTTTCCTTTCTTTTTTGTTTCGTATAAGTAAATTAAGTAAATCAATTTTTTTCACAATTTCAGCCATCCCTGCTCCTAATTTCAGCCATCCCTGCTCCTTTTTTTTTTTTTTTTGCAGAAATACTACTGCATCAGCCAGACACTGGCATTGGCGGGCATTAATTTGGAAGAACCCTGCTTTTCACATGGACAACTTAACGTTGCGTGCTCAAGGGTTGGCAATCCTGAAACTCTTTACATTTTTGCTCCCAATTGATAAACTAAAAGTAGAGTTTATCAAAAAGCAATAACCTAAATGAATTAAAATGAATTTACTGGAAAATTACAGGAATACCTTTTTAATATATTAACTTTGGTGTCACGACAATTTGTCGTGTGCGTCAATTCGTCGACTACGTCAATTCGTCGCCTGCGTCAATTCGTCGCGCGTCAATTCGTCGACTACGACAATTCGTCGCGCGTCAATTCGTCGCATGCGTCAATTCGTCGCATGCGTCAATTCGTCGCGCGTCAATTCGTCGACCACGACGATTCGTCGCGCGTCAATTCGTCGCGGACAAATTCGTCGACTACCTCAATTCGTCGACTACGTCAATTCGTCGCGTTTACAGATTTTGGTTACATACAAAACGAATTCAGGAAAACGTACGATTTCGAACGTCTTGCTCCCTGATCAAATTTATAAAGTTTGGACACGCAGACAGGATAGGAATATTACGTTTTTCTTTGGCACTAAAAATATTAGACGGTAAACGGTTTTTGGAACGGGGCAGGGCCCGGTTGGTCAGAGCCCCCCATATACAAAATTTTCGTAAAATCTACAGTTTTCAATTCAGAACCACCAAATCTGGTATACTATCTCGTGGTATTCTAACTTAGACTGTAGACGGTTTTGGGAAGCGGTTGCAGAGAGGAGGGGGGTTACAGCCCCCTACAGAATTGCCGTAAGATATAGTTTTCAATTTAGAACTACCAAATTTGGTATATTATCTCATAGCGCTCTAACTTAGACGGTAGACGGTTTTTGGAACGGGTCAGGGGCCCGGTTGGTCAGAGCCCCCATACACAAAATATTCGTAAGATCTACAGTTTTCAATTCAGAACCACCAAATCAGGTATCCTATCTCATAGTACTCTAACTTAGACGGTTGTCGGTTTTGGAACGGGTCAAGGCCCGTTCCAAAAACCGACATAGCCCCCCTCCGAGTCATAGCCCCCCTCCCCCCATACATACAAAATTTTCGTAAAATCTAGTTTTCATTTCAGAACCATCAAATTTGGTATCATGAAACTCTAACTTAGACGCTAGACGGTTTTTGGAAGGGGTTGGAGCCCGCGGGGTCGGACCCCCCCCCCCTCTCATAAAAAATTTCGTAAAATCTACAGTTTTCATCTTAGAACCACCAAATTTGGTATACTATCTTATGGTACTCTAACTTAGTCGGCAGACCGTTTTCGAAACGGGTCAAGGCCCGGGATGTCAGAGCCCCCCACATACAAAATTTTCTTAAAAACTACAGTTTTCAATTCAGAACCACCTAATCTGGTATACTATCTCATGGTACTCTAACTTAGACGCTAGACGGTTTTTGGAAGGGGTTGGAGCCGGGGGTCAGACCCTCCCCCGAATAAAAACTTTTTCCTAAAATCTACAGTTTTCAATTTAGAACCACCAAATTTGGTATACTATCTCATGATACTCTAACTTAGACGCAAGACGGTTTTTGGAAGGGGTTGGAGCCCGCGAGGTCGCCCCCCTCATAAAAATTTCGTAAAATCTACAGTTTTCATCTTAGAACCACCAAATTTGGCATACTATCTTATGGTACTCTAACTTAGACGGCAGACCGTTTTTGGAACGGGTCAAGGCCCGGGGGTCAGAGCCCCCACATACAAAATTTTCGTAAAATCTAGTTTTCATTTCAGAACCATCAAATTTGGTATCATGAAACTCTAAATTAGACGCTAGACGGTTTTTGGAAGGGGTTGGAGCCCACGGGGTGGAAGCCCCCCCCTCTCATAAAAAAATTCGTGAAATCTACAGTTTTCATCTTAGAACCACCAAATTTGGTATACTATCTTATGGTACTCTAACTTAGTCGGCAGACCGTTTTCTGAACGGGTCAAGACCCGGGGGTCAGAGCCCCCACATACAAAATTTTCTTAAAAACTACAGTTTTCAATTCAGAACCACCTAATCTGGTATACTATCTCATGGTACTCTAACTTAGACGCTAGACGGTTTTTGGAAGGGGTTGGAGCCCGGGGGGTCAGACCCCCCGAATAAAAACGTTTTCCTAAAATCTACAGTTTTCAATTTAGAACCACCAAATTTGGTATACTATCTCATGGTACTCTAACTTAGACGCTAGACGGTTTTTGAAAGGGGTTGGAGCCCGCGGGGTCGGGCCCCCTCTCATAAAAATTTCGTAAAATCTACAGTTTTCATCTTAGAACCACCAAATGTGGTATACTATCTTATGGTACTCTAACTTAGACTGCAGACCATTTTTGGAACGGGTCAAGGCCCGGGGGTCAGAGCCCCCACATACAAAATTTTCGTAAAATCTAGTTTTCATTTCAGAACCATCAAATTTGGTATCATGAAACTCTAAATTAGACGCTAGACGGTTTTTGGAAAGGGTCGGAGCCCGGGGTTCAGAGCCCCCCCCCCCCATATAGAATTTCTTGAAATCTATAGTTTTCAATTTAGAACTACCAACTTTGGTATACCATATCATGGTACTCTAACTTAGACCGTAGACGATTTTCGGAACGGGTTGGGGCCCGGGGTTAGATCGTTCCCCCCATACAAAATTTTCGTAAAATCTACAGTTTTCAATTTGGAACAACCAAATTTGGTATACTATCTCATGGTACTCTAACTTAGATGGTGGACGGTTTTGGGAACGGGTCAGGCACGGGGTCAGAGCCCTCCCCATAAAATTTTTTCGTAAAATCTACATTTCAAAATTGACTTTATTCTTCAGTAAAATAACATTTCTATGTACATGACAATGGAATTCTGCCAATAAATACAGCGGTATCTACAGTTTTCAATTTAAAGACACCAAATTTGGTATACTATGTCATGGTACTCTTACTGAGAATGCAGGCGATTTTTGGAAACGGTTGGAGACAGGGGGTCAGAGCCCCCCCCCTATGCCAATTTTTGTAAAACCTACAGTTTCGAATTTAGAACGACCAAATTTAGTACACTCCCTAATTGTATTGTAACTTAGACCGCAGACGGAAAGGGTCGGTGCCCGGTGTGAAGGGCACCCATTCAAAATTTTTGTAAAAATTACAATTTTTACTCTTAAGAACTGCATCCCAATACAGCACTCCATTACCCCACCTACGGTCTAGGTTAGAGGCCGTAGATAACAATAAAGTGAAAAAATATCCGGTTCATGATGTATTAAAAACACAAATTAATAAACGTTAGCTTTCACCACCAACGGTTGCCTTATCAGGCAGAAATACAATGTACTGTAAATAATGTAAATTCTTTTTTGCTTCGTATAATTAAATTAACTAAATCAAAATATTTAAAATAAGTTTCCTGGAAATTTACGGAAATAGCTTTTTCATTCATTAACTTTCACCCGCTGAACTTGGTGATTTTAGAAATAGTAATATTTACCTGGGAAATACCGGGTACCCCTGCTAGTAAGAACTAAAGATAATGTTACACTTTTAGTCAGGTACAAAACAATAATTAGAAAACCCTAGGACTGGGCCTGTTTAGCAATTTTCAGTGTGCCGTGCTAATTTTCATAATGTTTTCATAGAAGTCCAAGATTTTTGCAATGCGCTTTTCTGAGGTTGGAACTATTAAGCAGACCCTAGGCCTAGAGATTTTTGATAGTTTTCAGTCCTCCGAGCTGATATTTATGTAGTTTTCATAGAAAATAAAATGAATTCTGTTTAAATGTTACTCGAGCACAAAGCATTAATAGATACGCCCGAGACCTAGGCATATGCATTTACAGTAATTTTTATAATGCTGTGATTATATGAGGTTTGCATGACAAATCAATTTAAGAGTGTTACACTTATCAAAAATTATTTAAAAGGCCTAGGCCTAGCGGCCAATAATTAGCATTTGGTGCCTAAGTGAAAGCGCAACATTATTAACTTGATTTGTTATGCAAACCTTATAAATACGACCACAGCGATTAAAAGTTACTAAAGAGTCCTTGTAAGTAATATTTTTTGACCGAGTGCAAGTACAATTTACGAAATGTCAACAGGTCAAAATATCTAAAGTAACAATGAAATTTGGAATATTTCTTTTTTCTTTCTTTTTATTTCAGTTTTGACACTTGTATTAAGTTTTAAAAACATATATTTCTCCTATCGTATACCTTCATTGTGCTTTCAACAGAATTTCTTACCATGTTTTGGGTATTTTGTTTCGTGTGGTTGCAGTTTTTTTAATGTTTTGGGCATTTCATTTTGTGAAATCAATTTTACTAGAATATGCAGATTCTGTAGTTCAGTGGTTTGAGGAAAATTATGTTCTTGCAAAATTTTGTGGAAGCAGAAGAAACAATCCAAGCAAAAGCCCTCCGCTGTTCCAGCCAACAATTTGGTCAGTTAGTGAAAACAATTTATTTGGCTTTCCCAGAACACAAAACGAACTTGAAAGATTAGACAGACGCTGGAATACAATTCCGGGAGAGAAAAAACTGTGACTGTTCGAAATAATCAGTGAAATTGCGAAAGAGCAGAGAACAACTATGGCTAAAATCGAAAGAGTGATAGCACAGATTCCAACAAATCCACCCAGAAGAAAAACGCTGGCAAGATAAAAAGGAATTCGAACTTCTTTGGTGCACAGAGACAATGTTAACATGCTGGACATTTTAGGAGGAATTTCATATAAATCTACCCTTTACTAAAATGTGCTGGTATTTCTCACTAATTGAATTATACCTTTTACTAACTTGTATTTGAATTTTTCAAGAATGTAATTCCGCCGAAGATGCAAGAATGTAAAACCAACGCAAAATTAAAAAAGACAAAATTTTCAAAATAGCATGTCAAAAACATAAAATGTCAAAAAGTAATCCAAAATGTGAAACATATAAAAATTCAAAATGCAATCCAAAATGTGAAACAAATAAAAATTCAAAATGCAATCACAAGTCACAAGCATTACAAAAATGCGAAACGCTATGTAACAAGTACAACACAAAATTAAAACAAATGCCAAAAAAAAATGCATACGCTTTGTAAAATGTACAAAATAAAATAAATGCCATATTCACAAGGATTTCATGACGAGTCATGTTAAAAATGAGCTTTTATTTAGACTTCAAATAATAATTACTAGCCTGTACACCTTTTTAAGTCTTTAATAAGTGCAACATCATTAACCTGACTTGTCATCAAACATTATCAATATGACCATAGCATACAATCACTTAAAAGACTTGTTAATGGATGAATTGAGGAATCACCAAGTTCAGCTGGTGAAAGTTAATGGCTGTTTATAGTTTTGTACTCGAGTAAATGCGCAACACAGTAAACTTGACTTTCTCTGAAAATTTTATGTATATGAGCACGGTTGATTGAAAACTGATAAAAAGGCTTAAGGCCTGTTTATTAATTTTTGTGCCTCAGTCAAAACGCAGTACCATAACCTTGGCATGTTATCGAAACCTTATGAATACGTCGGACTAAAAATTCCTAAAAAAAGTTTACGCCTAAGGTCTTGTAACTAAAGTTTTGTGACAGGGTAAAACTGCAACATTAATAACTTGACATGTTATGTTAACGTTGTGAATATGAGCACGGCGGATTAAAGATTTCAACAAATAGCCTTCGGGATTAATGTGTTGTAGCTGAGTAAAAATGTAACATTATCTTGATTTTCTGTATAAACCAAACTACGTGCTGAAATGGCCCAACTATATATACGTATACTTCAACCATATACCGAAGCGCTGACAAGGTGAAAACAAAAGTGCAATTTTGTACGGTCTCCTAACATTTTATGGCCAGCCTACATGGAAGTGGACACCTTGATATCAAAAACATACTTTTTGTACGGTCCACAACAAATAGCAATGGACACGTCGCAATCTTTGGGGAGGGGGGCGGTTAACGACCACCGTGATCAATTCAGTGGGCTATAAGCAGTCGGACATTCCCAATTTTGGGCCACTGGTTCCTGGGAAGGGGGACAGTCAGTGCCAGAAGTCAAGCACAACGTCCATGATTCACCGGGATTTGAAGCAGGATCCTTCTCGACAAGTGGTCAGAAGCCAGCGCCTAGATCACTCCGCCGCCGTAGCGGTACACGTTGAAATGTATTTTTCATACGGCCCCTAACGCTCTTATGGACATACCAGATTGAACTGGACGCAAATAAATCATTAATATAATTTGTACTAGCAGGGATACCAGTTATTTGCCAGGTAAATATTACTATTTGTGGAATCACCAAGTTCAGAGGGTGAAAGTTAATGAATGAAAAAGATATTCCTGCAATTTTCCAGTAAACTTATTTTAAATTTTTTGATTTAGTTAATTTAATTTTGCGAAACAAAAAAGAAAGAAAAAGGAATGGGAATACTTACCTTCTAGGAGACATCTATAGAACTGCCGTACATCTGGCGTGTGCTTCTGTGAATCCCGCGACACAGAAATGCAATGTACCTATGTGATGTCGCATGCATACGACTTCACATTGGCATTGATCATCTTCTTCTTACCGTTTTGAATTTTGAATATCTGGAACTCTCTGTTTACATTACATTATATTTCTTTCTGATAAGCCGTTCGTTGGTAGTGAAAGCTAAACTATATAGATTTGTGTTTTTAATACACCATTAAACGCATATTTTTGCACTTTATTGTTATCTACAGTCCCTAACTTAGACCGTAGGTTAGTTAGTTGGTTGGTTGGTTGATGGTTTATGGTGCAAGGCCCTCAAAGGGCCAAAGAGCGCCTTAGAACGTAAATAGGGTATTCTTAAGAGTAAAAACGGAACTTTTTACGAAAATTTTGCATGGGGCTACCTTGACCCGGGCCCCGACCCCTTCCAAAAACCGTCTACCGTCTAAGTTAGATAACCATAAGTAGTATACCAAATCTGGTTGTCCTAAATTGAAAACTGTAGATTTTACGAAATTTTTATGAGGAGGGGAGGGGCTCTCACCCCGGGGTTCCAGCCCCTTCCAAAAACCGTCTAGCGTCTAAGTTAGAGTACCATGAGATAGTATGCCAAATTTGGTGGCTCTAAATTGAAAACTGTAGATTTTACGAAAAACTGTTTATTCGGGGGGGGTCTGACCCCCGGGCTCCAACCCCTTCCAAAAACCGTCTAGCGTCTAAGTTAGAGTACCATGAGATAGTATACCAGATTAGGTGGTTCTGAATTGAAAACTGTAGTTTTTAAGAAAATTTTGTATGTGGGGGAACTCTCACCCCCGGGCCCTGATCCGTTCCAAAAACGGTCTACTGTCTAAGTTAGAGTACCATGAGATAGTATACCAAAGTTGGTGGTTCTAAATTGAAAACTGTAGATTTTACAAAAAAATTTATTCGGGGATTGTCTGACCCCCCGGGCTCCAACCCCTTCCAAAAACCGTCTAGCGTCTAAGTTAGAGTACCATGACATAGTATACCAAATTTGGTGGTTCTAAATTGAAAACTGTAGATTTTACGAAAAAGTTTTTATTCGGGGGGAGTCTGACCCCCCGGCTCCAACCCTTCCAAAAACCGTCTAGCGTCTAAGTTAGAGTACCATGAGATAGTATACCAGATTAGGTGGTTCTGAATTGAAAACTGCAGTTTTTAAGAAAATTTTGTATGTGGGGGGCTCTGACCCCCGGGCCTTGACCCGTTCCAAAAACGGTCTGCAGTCTAAGTTAGAGTACCATAAGATAGTATACCAAATTTGGTGGTTCTAAGATGAAAACTGTAGATTTTACGAAATTTTTATGAGGGGGAGGGGGCCCGACCCCGCGGGCTCCAACCCCTTTCAAAAACCGTCTAGCGTCTAAGTTAGAGTACCATGAGATAGTATACCAAATTTGGTGGTTCTAAATTGAAAACTGTAGATTTTACGAAAAAGTTTTTTTCGGGGGGGGTCTGACCCCCGGGCTCCAACACCTTTCAACAACCGTCTAGCGTCTAAGTTAGAGTACCATGAGATAGTATACCAAATTTGGTGGTTCTAAATTGAAAACTGTAGATTTTAGGAAAAAGTTTTTATTCGGGGGGGGGGTCTGACCCCCCGGGCTCCAACCCCTTCCAAAAACCGTCTAGCGTCTAAGTTAGAGTACCATGAGATAGTATACCAGATTAGGTGGTTCTGAATTGAAAACTGTAGTTTTTAAGAAAATTTTGTATGTGGGGGCTCTGACCCCCGGGCCTTGACCCGTTCCGAAAACGGTCTGCCGACTAAGTTAGAGTACCATAAGATAGTATACCAAATTTGGTGGTTCTAAGATGAAAACTGTAGATTTTACGAAATTTTTTATGAGAGGGGGGGGGTCCGACCCCGCGGGCTCCAACCCCTTCCAAAAACCGTCTAGCGTCTAAGTTAGAGTTTCATGATACCAAATTTGATGGTTCTGAAATGAAAACTAGATTTTACGAAAACTTTGTATGTATGGGGGGAGGGGGCTCTGACTCCCGGGCCTTGACCCGTTCCAAAAACAGACAACCGTCTATATTAGAGTACTATGAGATAGGATACCTGATTTGGTGGTTCTGAATTGAAAACTGTAGTGTGGGGCTCTGACCAACCGGGCCCCTGACCCTTTCCAAAAACCGTCTAAGTTAGAGTACCCTGAGATAATATACCAAATTTGGTAGTTCTAAATTGAAAACTATATCTTACGGCAATTCTGTAGGGGGGCTGTAACACCCTCCCCTCCTCTCTGCAACCGCTTCCCAAAACCGTCTACAGTCTAAGTTAGAATACCACGAGATAGTATACCAGATTTGGTGGTTCTGAATTGAAAACTGTAGATTTTACGAAAATTTTGTATATGGGGGGCTCTGACCAACCGGGCCCTGCCCCGTTCCAAAAACCGTTTACCGTCTAATATTTTTAGTGCCAAAGAAAAACGTAATATTCCTATCCTGTCTGCGTGTCCGAACTTTATAAATTTGATCAGAGAGCAAGACGTTCGAAATCGTACGTTTTCCTGCATTCGTTTTGTATGTAACCAAAATCTGTAAACGCGACGAATTGACGTAGTCGACGAATTTGTCCGCGACGAATTGACGCAGTCGACGAATTGACGCGCGACGAATTGACGTAGGCGACGAATTGACGCAGTCGACGAATTGACGCACGCGACGAATTTACGTAGAACCATTAACTTTCACCAGGTGAGCTTGGTGTTTCCACGAATAGTAATATTTACCCGGGAAATACCGGGTACCCCTGCTAGTTTGAGATATAAATTACCTCGGTTTTGCAGATTTTTCTCAGCTACATAGGTTACGTTTTTAATTTCGTATTTTTTAATCGCGGGGACCTGGGCAGTTTCAACAATTCTTAATCACCTGTACTCATGTTCATAACGTTTATATAGCAAGACATGTTAATGCTTTTAAACGTACATAAAATGCCTAAGTGATTGTCCAAAAATTATGGCCGCCCCGGTGGCGCAGTGGTCTAAGCGATGGCCTCTGATCATTCGTCCGTAAGGGGCCCGGGTACGAATCCCGGTGAGGCATGTATGTTGTGTTTGTCTTACGGCATTAGCTCTCTCCCTTCCCTGGAACCAGTGACCCTAAATAAGGGACGGGCGACTGCTTATAGCCCATTGAGTTGCTCACGGTGGTCGTTAAACCTCCAATCAAAAAAAAAATTATGTTTTTTTTAAGTCCATTGTGCTTTTCCTTCATACTGGCCCCCATTTATTCCATCATATTGGACCTGGCCACGCATATCATGAAACCCCGCACGGGGATAACTGGTTTTCCAGTTATTTGGGGAGCGGCGCCCCCACGGCCCGAGCTGACCTTGTGACTGGTCAACATCTGATGTCATGCCACAGCTTGTTTTTTTCTTATTTTGGTGCTGTTGGTGTTTGCAGGGACGGCTGTTCATCCAGCTGTTGGGGAGTCGCGGCCCCACGTTCCCGAGCTGGTCTTGTGTCTCGCTTTTTCGTTTTTATTTATTTTCTCCACTGGCTAGTTGCCCGTGTTGTATTCTCTACCTAATCGCTACCACGTTATGTACTAACACCCCGGTCTTGTGGTTTTGTTACCCTCCACCACTAACTGATTTATATTAACCGATCAGTTCGTAGGTTGCTGCGATTCCGTTTAGGTTCCCTTCCAGGATTTGTCTTCTTTAGATTTCTTTTTTTCCTTTTAGCTGGTTTGGGTGCTAGACCTACCTGCATGTTTGCCGCGTGCGGAGACCCGTGAGGCGGAAATGGGATGTCTGGCGGCTGAGGTCGCAGGAGACCGGATAAGTGCCTCCTGTGTACCAACACTCCTCTTCGACCCCGGCTTCGCTGTAAACGGGAGGCTAGAGACTAACCCACCTCTAGTCAGAAGTCTTGTACCAAGTTGTGTGCAGGGCTTTAGCGGCTTTTTGTCGTATAGCACGGCAGGGTGAGCCCGGGGGCTGTGGGATCATGCCAAAGGCGTTGGCATGACGGTACCCGGAGGCCGAAGTGTCCGCCGAGTGCGTGTGATCACAGCCAACGGACTATATCTGCAACGTATAAGCTCCAGAACTGTGTCCAGCGTCATTTTCTTGGCTTGCAGACCTCCAGTTCTCCCTTGTAGGGCTCGGTGGTGGGTGGAGTAGTCTGCAGACGAATTCTTCTCCTTTTTTCATGGGTAAACCCAAAAACAAACGCTCCAAATTCAAGTCACCTGAGCAAATGATCGTTGACAACGACTCTCCTTCGTCTTCTCAACCTACCAAGTCTCATACCCTTAAAAGATCTTTAGATCATGATCTGGACCAAGAATGTGGAACCTCTTCTTCGGCAGCTGTACCAGTCGCTCCGAAGCGTCGTCTCCCTCGATTGTTGTGAATACGCATGCTACATACTTAGTTGTGGAATCCATCGATCCGAATGAGAGACTGTCCACCAGATCTCCATTCTTCATTTCTAAAGCTTTGGACGCTGCAGTTGGCCCTTTGAAGTCTGTGAGGAAGCTTCGCTCTGGGGACCTGCTTGTCCAAACTTGCAGTGTTTCTCAGAGTAACACTTTTCTGCACCTCACTAGTCTTCAAGGCATTCCTGTCAAAGTGACACCTCACCCGTTTCTTAACACCTCTCGGGGTGTTATTTCGGAGTTTGATCTCTTGCCATGCAGTGAAGAAGAATTGGTGACTGAACTTGCAGATCAAGGTGTTATTGCTGCACGCCGTATGATGTTTCGGCGCGATGGTTCTTTGATTAAGTCTAAAAATGTGATCTTGACTTTTAACTCCCCGAAAGTTCCAACCGAAATCAAGGCTGGCTACTTGGTCTGTGGAGTTCGCCCGTACATTCCCAGTCCTCTGCGCTGTTTCAGATGCCAGAGGTACGGGCATTCACAACGTTTCTGTAAGAGTTCCGCTCGTTGCGCTAATTGTGGCTCCAGTGAACATGACGGGGAAGGTTGCACTTCTGCGGCCTGCTGTGTTAACTGTGGTGAGGCCCATGCAGCTTACTCCCGCAACTGTATGAAATGGAAGGACGAGATGGCTATCCAGCGCCTCAAGACCCTGGAGGGCCTCTCGTACCCTGCTGCCAAGGCCAAGTTGGGTATACCCACCACCCGACAGCGTACTTTTGCCGCAGTTGTTAAGTCTCAGCCACAACCCGTGCAGCCTTTTGTTCCGCGCCCTGTAGCTCTCGCCGCACTTGCCAAGCGATCTACAGCTGAACAAGCGACACAGGTGGATTTCACCGAGCTCCAGCTTATTCGACCAGCTGCGTCTTCGCCTTCTCTTTTGAAGACGCCCGCCTCTTCCGGTTCCCAGCAGACAGCCTGCACGTGCGGAAGACCCGGCCCTCAATCCGCAAAGGTGTGCGGTGTCCATCAAACTGTCTCGGCCTCAGCGAGGTCCCCACCCTCACCCAACATTATAGAAGAACACGGGGGGAGGAGAGTGACAGTTCGTCCCCAGCCTCTACCAGCATTGCAGAGGAACATGGGGGGAGGAGAGTGACAGTTCGTCCCCGCCCTCTGCCAGCATTGCAGAGGAGTGTGGGGGGAGGAGAGTGACGGTTCGTCCTTTTCCATTAGTAAATATGTTACTTTTAATAAATTTCATTAACTACCTTTTCTTCACTGCTTTCTTCATACTCTTTTTCAACTTTTACCAAGCCTGTCTGATCTTAATCATTATTCACGTTTTTAAAAATCTGTGGCTGATCGTTCTTTGTCTGGCGCTCTTTGGCCAAACCTGGCCCTTGCGCCAATAAAATCCAAACACCAACCAACCAACCAACCATATCATGAAAGCTGAAATCTTCAAAATTTAAAAAAAAAATTGAAAATAAAATGTTAGTCCTTTGCCCGTGGTATCCGTTAGTGAACAAAAGAATAAATCATTTTGCTCTGATTTTAAGTCGTTTTCTATTGAATTATATAATGACGTAAATTTTTACAAAAAAAATCAACGTGCCACGTAGCATTTCCATTTTTCACAATAAAACGTTTTTATAGCTTTTGCCATGTCTCTGTTATTAATTTATTAAACGTAAAATTTTATTTGGGATTCTTGCCTACCCTTGGAATTTGGCTACTTGGCACGTCTCTGGTTCTCGCTATGACGTCACAGCCCCCATGAACCGTTCTTTGCAGAAGCTTAGAATACTAATCTTGAAACAAAGGAACGACCCAGCCCTTCTTTTTCTATAGCCCTGGTATGTCGCCACCTTTACGAAAGCTCAGAGATGTAATAGAAAAGATAAGCAGACAATGTATTGAAGAAAGAATAAGATGTCTCCCTTCAGCCAAGGACTAGCAGGAAACACCCCAGAGACATCACTGCCCACGTACAACACCCAGGGTGCTGCGGGGTACTGCAAGTTTTAACCACAGGAAAAATCCCTGGGAAAAACCCAGTTTCTCCCAGCCTCACAATGCGCTTTGTTGGTATGATAGAGATAAGCAATAAACTGTGGCCGAAAAATTATCTTACAATGAAAGCTATTACCTCCCACCCAGAGCTGCCTCCCAACTATCTAATGACCTTCATTTACTTACACTCCTACGAAAAGGTGAGAGGGGAGCAGGTTATTAAATTCGTTAACCTTGGACCGAACCCAAATCCTCGGAGCGAGGAAAAATCACGTTATCTAAGAGCACTAGTCGTTTTGTAATCAGTCTGTTTCTCAGTTCCATGAGTAACAGAGGTTTTGAAGAAGTTCCAAGCACAACCATGTCGGAAATATGTACGTTTGTCGATTCACAAAAGGGAGGGAAAAAACTGAGTTTAAATTGATTTCTTTTCCTTAAAGAAAGACAACGGTGTAATAAATTTTACTGGATATGCGATCAGAAGAGTAATGGCTGCAGAAGTAGAGCAATTACATCACTTGCAGGTGAAGAACATTATCTTATAAGTGCGTCCGAGCATAACCATGCTCCTGAAAGTGCTCGATCTAAAGTAGCCCAGAAGATTGCGGACATCAAAGAGAAGGCCAGAACCACCAACTATTTACCCCTGCGAATTATACAGGATGTAGCCTCCGAAATGTCTCTTGTGGCTCATCAGAGCATGCCGTCGAAAGAAGCACAGAGGAAATTGATAAAAAGAACTAGGAGGGTTGAAATGCCACCTGAACCTGCAACTGTTGAAATACTAAATATACCTGAGTTCTTAAAATACACAGAGGACGGGGAATTATTCCTATTAAAAGACTTCTATGAGAGGAATGAAAAAAGTTTAATTTTTTCAACAGAAGCTAACCTCAAAATGTTGAGTGAAGCTGCATTTTGGGTGATGGATGGGACTTTTAAAACAGTGCCCAAAATTTTTAAACAGCTGTATTCCATTCACGGTCCCGTGGGTCCTATGAACAACTGTAGAGTTTTGCCGTTAGTTTACGCTCTGATGACTAGCAAATCGCTAACCAGTTACTTCTCATTCTTTGAAGAGCTAAAGACATTTGCCACTCAGAAAGATATTATTTTAGATCCACAGTGGGCGATCACTGATTTTGAGATGTCAGTTATCAATGCTGTAAGGGCCGCCTTTCCAGGCGCTAGACAGGCTACTCCTGGCCTGCAATCGAGATATTGTGGTAATGAAGAGTTCAGCTTGATAGTTCGACATCTTCCGGCGCTTGTTTTTCTTCCTCCTGAAGATATTGATAATGCCTTTAACGAGATAAAACTATTGTTTGATGACGAAGCGGAAGACTTAGTCAAATGGTTTGAAGAGTACTATGTCTTGGGAAAAGTTCGTCGTACAGCACGTAGCGGTGAAGAACGACGAAACGAGCCAATCTTCCCACCAACTCTGTGGTCAGTGAATTCAGGTGTGATCCCACGCACTCAGAACAAAGTTGAAGCGTGGCATCGACGATGGAAGCTTCTGATTGGGCGTGCCCATGTTTCGCGTTTTCGGTTAATAAGGGAACTGCGAAAGGAAGAAGCTTCTGTCCAAAGAGAAATAGAAGCAATAATGATCGGAGAAGCTCCGCTTAGAATTAAGAAAAGTTTGATTCCCCGCGAAGAAAGAATTCGAAGAATTGTAAACAGCCGAGAGGAACGCACGATTATTGAATTTTGTAGAGGCATAGCCTATAATTTAAATTTGTGAAGTTAAAAAAAAAAGGTGATATTTAAATATGATCACTCTAATAAAAGTTTTTGCATGTGCTGCACATCTTTGGCAAGGTAATTTACTCGTCACTTATTTTACGCAAATTACGGGTAATTTACTAGCAATTTACTTGGCGTAGAAAACCAGTTTTTTTTTTATGAAAACGTAAATAACTAATTTTCTTTCATGCATTACTAATAATAATAAGCTTGCCTCTTTTTTTCAGGTTAAGGATTCCTGGGGGTGCGTGTGTGTTTGTTCATTTATTTGTTTTTTGAATGTTTGTGACTGAAAGTGGGAACTATGATGGGTGTGGTGTGCCGGTTCAGAATGTGTGTGAGGCCTGGCGGAGGTGAGAGTCACCGCTGGGTGGGATGAAATGGGCCTTTGAGAGTTCTTCTCTTTGCTAGCATGTATCGGGGGTCCATGTGCTTTTGATTGTGGAACCGTGGTGTGTGTATAAGGGGTGTGACTGTGTCACCTGCCGATCTGACCTCATAACTGCAATATTCATAGAGGAGGGGAGGCACTGTGTTTTCGGTGATTTGGGCAAAAATCAGCCAAAGTGCACTTACGGGTTCACTGTAACTGGCTTCGTATACTGGTGGGAGGGTGTCGTGGGAGTGCACATTATGGCACTTCTCTCACTTCAGTGTAAAGTGCAAAATTATACAAAGACAAGAGTGGATGGACTAAGTTTCCTTTTCTCAAGTAAAGTACTCACTTCTGTTGTTTCAGTTCTCAATTGTTGACATGTCAGGGCCTTATCAACAGAAAGGTGTGCTAACCCATATTGCTTTTGCCCCGCCCTTCCAAGAGGGTTCCGAAACCATTTCATTGTTTAGAATCTGTTTCTTTTACCGCAATATTTTTTAACAGTTTTCTTTTCTTTCATATTTTTCCTTCTGTTTTGTTTGTCAGATAAAGATGTGCCTATTTTTAATTACACACCTTCCTTTTCTTAAAAAAAAATCCTTTTTTGAAAAATTTAAGTTAAATGATAGAAATAAAAATAAATAACGCAAAATAACAACGAATAATATATTATGTTTATTGTTTTAAATATTTCAACTAATAATAAATTAATTAATAAAATTAAGTAAATCTTGTAATGTATGGTATTAACTATTATAATTTATATGTATATACATACAGAATCACAGAATCTGTACCACCATTTCTGAGCTTCGATACAACCAATACAAATTTGTCCTTGTTAAATTACCTTATAAAAGAATAAGTAGCTGAAAAATGAGAACGTGATTTAATTTGAAGCCAGGGCCAGATGGAGCTCTTGCGGGGCCCTGGGCGAAATTTCATTGTGGGGCCCAGAGCAAAATTTCATTGCGGGCACTAAAAAATAAATCTCATATTTTAATAAAGTCGTTTCTGAAAATTATCGTTCGTGAGGAAGATAAAATGATTATCTCAAAAAAGTATTTGCTTTAAGCTTAAGAAAAGACCATAATACGGACTGAAAGTTCAGAGTGAGAGAGAGAGAGAGAGAGAGAGAGAAAAGAAAGAGAAATAGAGTGAGAAAGAGAGAAAAAAGATAGAGAAAGAAAGAGAAATAGAGACAGGAGGGAAGAGAGAGTGAGAAAGAGAGAAAAAAGATAGAGAAAGAAAGAGAAATAGAGACAGGAGGGAAGAGAGAGAGAAAAAGAGAGGGGAGAGAGATAGAGAAAGAAAAAGAGAAAAAAAGAGGGAGAGAGAGAGAAAGAGTAAAAAGTGTTAAAATCTACGATTTTCTTTCCCAGGAGAAGATGTTTAGGTTGCATTGAGAATCTTATAACAGCTTATTAACAAAATGATAAAACGATACCTGCTTAGCGAATATTTTTGTATAGGAAATGTAATAAAGATCCCTCTAAAATAAATTGGTATAAACAGTTTTTCTCCTGATGCATGTTTAGCGATTGATTTTTAATGCACAGTGGAGTAACTGACAAATTAGTGACATTATAAACTTTTATACGCGTTCATATATGAAAGTTGCCTTTTTTTTTTTTTTCAATTTCTTGTAATGTTGGAAAAGTGACCTCCATGTGTAGTCCGAAAGTAACTTGGATATTGTTCTTTTATTTCCTTAAATTCAAGTATCAGGTTTTCACACACATTGTTGGATATATAAAAGTAGGGGACCACAAAATGATGAAATTTAGTTCACTATTTCATGAATGCGGAAAAGATTAAGGTGGTTACAAAAATAATTTTGAATCTGCAAATTTCAGTGTCCGTACGAAGAATAGGGGGGATAACGTGTTTGAAAATGAGGAGATTGGAAACAAACGAATAAGTTCAAAAATATATTTTAAGGGCCTTGCGCCCCAATAGTTACAAAAAAAAATGTAGTTAAATTTTTTTTACCGAAAATTATTTTTGTTTTCTTAACTGCGAGGCCCCCTGAAGGCGCGGGGCCCAGGGCGACCGGCCCGGTTGCCCCTATGTTCCAGCCGACCCTGTTTGAAGCAGTAATTTACTGTGAAAATGTTTCACCAGCATAGATTTCTGTTACGTTTGTAAACACATTCAAACATTTCTGTAATATCAAAAAGAATAGTAATAATTATAAAAATAGATAAAATAGTGGATATCCAAAATATTGCTATTAATTTATTTAAGACATTTCCCAAATTTTCATACTAACATATTTCGGATTGAAAGAATCACCAACAATAACTTCCCTGACCACCCCAACATTTAACATTTCTAAATTAGGCATTTACCACCATTTGGTCCCGCCAAGGTACTTTCCATCTCTTATTAAAATAATCCAAATACGTATTACGGCTTTGTTTAGCTGCGTCGGTAGAATTTTTAGTTTGTTTTTGCAAGTCACATAGGTACGATGCATATATGTACTTTTTGAGTTTCGTCGTAGAAAGTCGGGCAGTACGCATACGCTAAGCACAATGTAGTCTAAGTTTTTCAGAGAAACATTTTTCTATGTCCCTTTTCGCCTTCGGCACCCTGCAGTTGAAAATTCGTTTATATATACTTTTCTTTCTTTTCTTTTTTTTTTTCTTATTTTTTTCTTTCTTTCTTTTTTTTTTTTCGTTTGCCGAAATTTTTACTGCTAAAGTTGTGCTCTTTGGTGCGGAAAGGTAAAACGATATTTTGTAGATTTTTTTTTCGGAAACGAAGATCGAGTGAGATACTTGTTAATGAAAAGCGCGAAGTTTTTAAGTTTGTGTCTGTGGTCAAACCTAGTCAGGGGGACGATCTCTCAAGCGACCACAGGTGGTCAACCGTAATCCGCGCGAAAGTAAAAGTCTGTGTGTGTGTGGGGCGGGGGCTTAAGGAGGGAGAGGTGGAAACAGAAGACCCCAGGGAGAAGATCCACACATTTTTGCCCTCCCTCTCTAGGGGAAGGGGGACAGGGAGCTCCCGGCATAAGATGCTCTCTGCTGGACAATGCGCCACCGAGTCTTTGCAAAACAGTGGTGTGGTTGCATTGCATCATTCTTCAGACAGCAATTACAGAGGTTACATGTAGTTTATGTACAGCCAAAGAGGGAAAAATTTATTGATACATTCAGGGCCCAAATTCTATAAAGATGTAGAAGCAGAGATAAGGTGGAAGTGGCGTTGTACAGAACGCAAATGATTGGCAAAAGTGTACCTGGATAGTAGTGACTCGGTTATTTTACAATTCAACTTGTGTCACAACCATGAGCCACCAAAACTGATCGTATCAATTAGCGTTAAACGAAAAGCAATAGAGGATATTTCGGAACGGCCATTAAAACTGATAATACAACTGCGGGAAATAACTGTTTACTAATTGAAAAAATAAATAGCAACAATGGAATATTAGTGCTAAGAAAAAGAAACGAATTTGAAAAAGAAAATAAAAAAAGCTAAAAAAAAGAATAAAAACGTTAAAATGAGAGATAAAAAAATAAAAAAGCTAAAAAACAATAAGAATTAAAATAAGAGAAAAATAAATAATCTAAAAAAGAAAAGAAATTAAAAAGAAAGTAAAAAAAGAAAAAAAATTAAAATGAGAGAAAAAAATGATAGAAGAAAATTAAAAAAAAAAATGTTTTGGCGCATGAAGAGACAATCTGCACGTGATATCCCCTTGGTAACGGTAATAAACTCTGTTGATTTTACCATAGACTCTGTCGAGGTTCACTGTTCTAGCAAATGTTTCCTCAGATTCCACAACTAGTAAAAATATCAATGTACTTTATTGCAATAGACTTATCAATAGTTCAAGACATGTCCGATCTTTAAAAATATAAAACATGCAGTAATAAATAGTGAAAGTACCGGACGTTCGCTAAGCGGATAAAGGCAAAGAAATCAGCGTATTTTTCTGAGACCCGCATACTAAGTTTAGATAAAGAGTCAACCTCTTATATCAATTTCATTTTCAGGGAATTGCTCTCAAATCACAATGTTCGTCCTAATTCGGATGAAGAATGCAGACTCCCAAGAAAAGGTAATTGAAACACACCTGAAATTCCGTGTTCTCTGAGTGCAGTAATCTCTGGGGGATGGACGCTTTGGGTGGGGTGGAGTGGAGTAGGATGTCTGCGTCCAGGCCAGTTAGCCCATTAGCCGGGAGAGCAGCTGACTCTTTTCGTAATGGAGTCAGTGCAGTTGACCAACACCCTCAAGCCCTCTGGAACTGATGCTTTTCCGCCATCCAGTGTTAATAAACTAAAACCGCGAAAATGATTTCTAAATACACTGCCTGACAGAGAAAATGCCACACCACGAAGACGTGAACGCAGTGCCATGCAAATTGCAGGGTGGGTGCACATGTACAAGTTACGGAAATGATTGTATTTGCGGGCCAATCGCAAGAATGGCGCGCGGGATACAAGCGAACAACCAGCCCGTGAGGCCATCAGTCGAGACGTCGACACGCCCGCGAGAAGTGAGTGGTTCTACTGCAACCGTGTCTGGAGAACGAACAAGGGGTGCCAATGCCGTTAAGACGCTGTTCTACGCGATTTCGTCAAACGAATGATTTCACGATAGGTGTCATCGTAGGCCTTCGTACCAAAGGATGGTCCTTGCGTCGTATTGCGGAAGAAACGCAACGCGATGCCACAACCGACGGTCGCATTTAGAGACAGTGGTCTCAGGAAAAATCTGTGCAACGTCGTAGGGGACCGAAGCACGGAGACGGAAGTCCGAGCGCATCGATCGTCACATCCAACGTCATGCCTGTGCGGACCCACAGGCGACATTTTGCAGAGTGTACGGAGAGGCTTGGATGCTCCGATATCAACGAGGACAGTGTCGCGCCGATTGGCTGCGTCTGGTTTGCTGTCCAGCCGTCTATTTCGAAGGTTACCCTTAACATCCAGCTATCGTCGCCACCGCTTGGCGTGGTGTCGCTCCAGGACGGCGTAGGGTGCCGAATTGAACACTGTGGTGTCCAATGACGAATCGCGGTTTTGTCTCACCACGGATGATCGCCGTGTGAGAGTCTGGAGAAGACGTGGCCAACGGCGGATTCCTCTGCCATTGTGGAGGACCACACGGCCCGGCAATGTAGTATCATGGTGTGGGATGCCATCAGCGCCAACAGCTGCTCACCGCTGGTACGTAATACTGAACATTGACTGCAGGGCAGCCCATACGCCGTTTTTCAACAGGATAACGCCCTGCCGCCTACCTTTCGGATCAACCTGAATGCTTTACACGGTGTGCGGATGCTTCTGTGACCAGCACGATCCCCGACCTCTCGCCCATCGAGCATATGTGGGACACGATTGGACGTCTGTTGAGTACCCTACCACCCCCGCAAAATGAAGATGAACTGTGGACTCGGATCAACACCACATACATGGTCCACGATACCCCAGGACTCTATTCGGACTCTCATTGCTTTGATTCCACGTCGGAGTCAACGCTGTATCACCCAAAATGAGGGCCACACTCCTTATTGATCATCCTGTATATTCGGCCACTGGAGGGTGTTCCAGGGCTGCGTAGGGTGCCGAATGTAACAGTGACAATTAAATCATTTGTTATAATTTTTTTTTTGTCTGTATGTGACAATTAAATCATTTGTTCAGGACCCACTTGGCTATCTGTGTGTGCAGTTTGGTCAGTTTTCGAGCATTCCTTCATGGTGTGGCATTTTCTCTGTCAGGCAGTGTATTTTACAGTGCTTATATATTGAAACAAAAACTCCTGATAAAGGTTTCTATTTTATATACATTTCATAGTAAGAATTTTATTTTGGATTCAAGCTTTTCTTCTTTAACTGCTGAAATAAAATTTGTCTGTACAGTTTTTAAAAGCGGATTTTCATTTCCCAGAATTCATAAGAATCTGCGTATTCGGTTACATAGAAAATGTCGTACATTAGGAAGTTATAATTTTCTTCTTTAACTGCTGAAATAAAATGTGTTTGTACCGTTCTAAATACAGTTTTGAAAAGCGGATTTTCATTTCTCAGAATTCGTGAGAATTCGTTTTCAGTTACATAGAAAATATCGTACATTAGGAAGTTATAATCATACTAGTACAAGCTTGGGTTTAAACCGCATGAACGTACTACACTCTACATTATTCTTTCATATGTTAAATTTCAGTGTTATGTGAAAATCATTAATTAAAACAACTGGAAAAACAATTCACAAGAAACAGTTCGTTTCATCTTGCAATTCGAGTTGAAAGCCAGGATTTTAACGGATGTTCTCGTATAAATGTATTTACATGTGTATATTAATAAACGCATTTTATTTCTCTATTGATACCTTTTCCCCCACTATTCAGGAGGCTTGAATGGTGAAACCAAATAAGATGGCTTTATTAATATTCACGTCAACTATGAAATTCTTCAACAGTTCTTTTTATCCACTCATATCAATGTTTGCCGGCTCAGTCCACGGAATCGAAGTTCCTTTAGCAATGTTCTTTGTCCCTAACGTATCGCTTCCAACGAAGTACGGAAGTGATACGTTATTAGGGCACAAGATGACGGTTGCTTCTTCTTCGGGACTGAAGGGAGTGCCCGTTAACCGCTGTTAAGATGTTCTATTGTGTGCAGGCTATCGTTAATGTTATTCGTAGTGCACATATTCTGTACCATCTGAAACTCACCGTTGTTTAGAAGTTACCGCTATTCGGTGATGTGTCTTCAATAAAACTCGGTGAATGCACAGTAAAAATAAACAACACGTAATATTTAATAACATTTAATTTACTGGCGTTTAAAATACTTCATACAATACACTTTTGACGTCGTTCGTATAATTACTGAAAGCTGTGGTAAAAGGCCCCTTTCGTTATTTTCTTCAGCTGGGTTGTCACGCCGTTTGAATGTTAGAAATATCAATGAATTTCTTCTTTTTAGTGCTGATATCGAAGGGGAGGGGGATCACTCACTGAGCCGGCGCCAGATCAGGATAATACGGTGGGTTATTCAATGCAGCAACGGCTCGCTTACCAAGAAATTTCTCTACTGTCTCTGCCGAATAGGACTACGATTTGTCATGCTACGAGACCCATGTGCAAAGGTCGGCCGTACTGGACGAATGTGTTTCAACCAGTTCCGGGCGATTTGCCCAACGAGGATTGGTCCAATGGCCGATTCGTCCAATGCCAATTCGTCCAATGGTACGATTGGTCCAATGCCGATTCGTCCAATAGTACGATTGGTCCAACGCCGATTCGTCCAATTTTATCATCTTACCAACGATAAACTGTTCTATTTTCCAGAAAGGAATAATGATTTAAATTTTTCTGCTCATTATATCCTTTTGAAAGAGCATTTCCGTATATTTGGTAATTGTAAACATTTTACATAAACCTGGTAAAAGGCACTCAATGGAGCATTTCTCAGCTGTTTGCAAAGCACCTAGGAGCGGGCCTTTTTACAGTATTTTTTAAGTTACAACCTAGATATTTGGTATTTGTTAACCTTTTATAAAACCTTATAAAAGGCACTCATCGTATCATTTCTCGGGTCTTTACAAGGCACCTAGGCGGCGGGACTTTTTGGAAGTTTTTAAGTTACAACCTAGATATTTGGTATTTGTAAATATGTTATAAAACCTAATATAAATCACTCGTCGTATCATTTATCAGGTCTTTCCAAGGAGCCTATAGGCAGCGAGCCTTTTTTTCAGAGTCGTGTCTTAGGGATTTCATTAAAACATTCAAAGTTTTAGAAGATTAAGCAATTGAAATAGAAAATAATACTCTTTAGCTTTATCATACGGAATTTTAAATGGCAGGAAATACAGGATTTAAAATATTTATCTGACTTCCCATTTAGGGATATAATAAAAATGAGGAAAAGTGAGGAGCATTTAGCGCCCACGCAAGCCCAGATATGCAGCCATTTCTACAAGAATATATATATATAAAACATTGAACATACATGACGGGCGTCTCCTTAACTATTGTAGCCAAAAAATATCTCATATGGGGACATATACTAATCAATTGTATAAAACTAAAAACAGAATTGGAAATTACTGGTTTTGATATAAAATAACCATAAACTGAAAACTGAGGCTTCAAGAAAGCCCGCAAGCAATTATGCGTAGTTTCAGCTAAAATGAACTGTTCTAATTTTATTATTTTTTTTTTCCGGTTGCAAACTTTCCCCAAATTCGTGGCAATTTTATTTTCAGTATTAACGATACTTATATTTGAAAGTCGTTTCTGTTTCATATTAGATCAAAAGTAATTTTTCATGATTTTAAGTTCGGAAAACGATCTTTTCTCTCAAGCCACTGTTTCAGACAGTAGAAATTTGCACAGGGGGATGTGTTCACCTTAGGCAATCAGAAAAGTCCCCAACAGGAAAACTCTCCCACATCGAAAAGGGCCCCCATCGGAAATGCCCCTCACAGGAAAAGTCCCTCATCTTTTTCAGTCAGGGACCACGCACAAATTGCATTTGACACAAAATATCGAACGTGGGGGAGATTTCCGGGGTCATCATTTTTATTCCCACGCTGTTTAAAACAAGTTGCAGATGTACAAAGTGCTGAATTATGTGGGAGAAATTTCCGGGGTCGGCATTTCAAACTTTTACCGCAGTTTAGAGTAAAAATCGGTTTACAATTAGCAGGGTTGGGTGAGGGAAATGTCCAGGTTGGTATTTCCACTTTTACCGCGGTTTTTAGTGGAAAACGGTCTTACAATCAGCAGGCTGACAGGGTGAGGGGAAATTCCGGGGTCCGGATTTCTTTTCCATCGTTCTCATGTTCATAATGTTTACGTAACAAGTCAATAATATTGCGATGTTACGCAGGCAGAAAATATTATTAGGCCTAACGCCTAAGCCCTTCTAAAAGCTTTCATTCCGTCATTTCCATATTCCTAAAATTTACGTAACAAGTAATGTCAGTAATACTGCGCTATTACTTATGCACCATACAGTGATTAATAGGCCGTAGGCCTAGAGCTTTCTAACACCTTTTCTTCGCCTATGCGATATTTGTAAAATTTACAAAAAAGTCAAGTTAATAGCTTGGCGAGTTAACTTCGGCATTCAATATTAACCGTTAGGCCTTAGGCCTTGGGCCAATGAATTAATAATTAGTGCCTAAGTGCAATATGATTAACTTGAGTTCATGCAAAAACGTTATGAATATGACATCGTTAGAATGAAAACTGTTAAAAAGGCCTAGGCCTAGGGCCTATGAACTAATATTTAGCGCCTAAGTAAGAAGATTATTACCTTGTCTTGTTATGTAAACGTTATTAATATGACATCGGTAGAATGAAAACTGTCAAAAGAGCCTTGGCCTAGTAATTAATTATGAATGCCTAAGTAAACGCGCCCAAAACTATGTTCCGAGGCCATCCACGTTATAGCTCCCCCCCTCACAGCCAATTGATATATGATGTTCGTTCCTAAGAACCTTCCAAAAATCAAGATTGGGTGAATGGATGAAATCCTACCTGCTTTGTTATAATTAATCTGTGAATCATGAGGATGGATCGAGACCGCTGAAACTCAAACAATAATTGCCAATGTCCAAAATTAATGAATGATGGCTTGGTTAAAACTCAACAACTGTATTAGATATGTCTGATGGTGGAAAGTCAGTCCATCCGTCGAGTCGCTGTCTTTGGTTGCATATCAAAACGCCCATTATCTGGTGAAGAGTTCGGAATTCGCCAACGGTAATTTAGCGTCTCTCTACTAACGTTATTCCCTAAAACTTGAGAGAGAGTCTTTCTTCTCTGAGATAAGACCTATATCTCTCAGTGATCTTCTCCTTTCGAGCGGTAACAAAATGCAAGTCCGACCTTCGTCTTCGCTGCCTAGAAGAACGATCTTCTTCGGAATATCTGGAGATATCCGTGAGAGTCTCTGAATATGAGACCTATATCACAGACTCTAACTTTGAAAACATCTCGTGACTGTTCGGTACGAGACCGACATACATGGACCCCTACCGCCTGGGTCCGCTCGCACTCGACTTCTTTTGAGCTACGACTACGGGAGAACTTATTCCTCTCCTTACCGAAATCAGACTAACTAACATTTTCTCGGGCTTCTCTCTATCTCTCTCTATTTCGCCCCCGCCGCAAGTACGTCACTTCCGCTTCCTTGCCTTGCTGGCGTCCCGCTCTCCCTCTCTGTGCTGACGCCTACGTCATGCGATGACCAGGAGTTTTTCTATCTTAGCGTTTATTGGACGCGCTCATCCTGTGTACGAACATATCGGACCCTCACCAGATAGCCGGCCCGTTTGATGTACCTCCGTTAGCGGCGCTGTTTTGGACAGACTTAACTTACTTTAAAGTACAATAATACATTAGACACAATACACTTTGCTACATACATACAATAACTAATGGTCAGCTTGTCAGACATCCTGACGTCTGCTCTTCGCTGAAAATGTCTGGCGGATGTTGTTAGCTTAATGGCTGATAGTTATCTTGCTTGGGAAAGGCATGTGCCTTTCTCCGAGCGTGTGAAACCCAGCCCTTCTTTGTATCACACAAATAATTTCAAAAAGTTCTAGAATCATCCATTTTCTTCTTTGTCCACTGGACCACGTTTTAAGTTTTGTTAATATTCATATACATGGATGTTCGCATCATAAGTTCATATATCACACATTGGTTTAATATTATATCGGCATTATGTTGCCATCATTAGTCCATTAATATATGAATTTCCTGATTATACAGGTATAATGTTTATCTGATTATCTCTCTCGCATAAATAATGCTTCAGCTCTTACATGAACTTTACGGATATCACATAGGCGAAGAAAAAAGGGTTTAAAAGGCCTTGACCTACGGTCTATTAATTAATGTTTGCTGCATAAGTAGAAGCCCATTTTGACATTACTTGTTATATAAATTTTAGGAATATGGGAATGTGACGGAATGAAAACTTTTAGAAAGGCCTAGGTGTTAGACCTAATAATATTTTCTGCCTGAGTTGTACCGCGGTAATAATAATTTGAAATGTTACGTAAACGTTTTGAACATGAGCACGATGGAATAAAACATGCAGACTCCGGAATTTCCCCACCCTGTCAGCTTGCTGATTGCAAGACCGTTTTTTTACTGTAAACTGCGGTGAAAATTTTTTTACACTAAAAAACTTAGGAAAACCGCTAAAAACTGTGGTCACAGTTGAAATCATCATCATCATCATCATCATTGTCAACCATTATCAATCCACTGCTGGATGAAGGTCTCCCCAAGTTTCCTCCACAACGGTCTGTCTTGTGCCAGTCTCCTCCATGTCACTCCCGCATATTTGCGAATTTCATCCACCCATCTCCCATGTGGTCTTTTTCTGGGTCTTTTCCTGTCCCTTGGAATCCAATCTAAAATTTCGGCTGTCCATCTATGGTCTGTCCTTCTGGCAGTATGTCCAGCCCATTGCCATTTCAGGGATTTAACTCTGATCATGATGTCTTCCACTCTCGTCATTTTTCGGATCCACGAGTTCCTCTTCTTATCTCTCTTGGTTATACCAAGCATGCACCTCTCCATACTTCTTTGAGTTGTCTGCAGCCTTTGTATGCCTCTTTTAGTTAAGGTCCACGTCTCTGCACCATACGTAAGCACTGGAAGGATGCATTGATCAAACACTTTTCTTTTAAGACATAATGGCATATTGCTCTTGAAAATTATGCTGTTTCTTCCAAAAGCTCTCCAGGCAAGTTTTGTACGCCGATTAATTTCTTCATCAATGTGACCCTCACTTGATATCTGCTGTCCAAGATAAACGTACGTATCTGTTATCTCCAGTTTTTCTCCATCAATCGATAAATCTTCATTTCTTGTAAAAGCATTGAACATCACTTTTGTCTTCTGAAAGTTCATTTTTAATCCCACTTCTTTACTCTTGTCAGCAAGTTCCTGGATCATACTCTGCAGCTCTGATGGGGTAGTTGCAAAAATGACTATGTCATCAGCAAAACGAAGGTGGGTTAGATAATCTCCATTAATCTTTATCCCTTTGTTTTCCCAGTTCAGTGATTGAAAGACATTTTCCAATGTGGCATTAAAGAGCTTCGGAGATATGGTGTCACCTTGTCTCACTCCCTTTCCAATTTTTATGTGTGTTGTATTTTCAAACAGCCGAATCTTTGCACTTGCATTTTCATAGATGTTATTAATAATATTAATGTATGCATCTTCAATACCGCAGGATTTCAGAGCCGTGGTAACTGCTGATGGTTTCACCGAATCAAAGGCTTTTTCATAATCGATAAAAGCCATGCACAATGGAAGTTCATATTCCCTCGCTCTTTCAATTAGTTCTCTCAGTACGTGGATATGATCGAAATACTAACCCGGAAATTTCCCCCGCCCCATCCAGTTACTTGTAAGACCGTTTTTTACTAAAAAGTGCGTAAAAGTCGAAATTCCGACACCGGAAATTCCCCCACCCGGTCCAGCTAATTGTAAGACTGTTTTTACTTTGTATAAACGGCGGTAAAAGTTGAAATGACGACCACGGAAAATTAACCCACATATTTGTGCTCGTTGAACGGATGCAACTTGTTTTAAACAGCATGAAAATGGTTACTGTGAGAGCGGGAACTTCACTGATGCACGACACATAATTAATGGAACATTACGCCTGTGTAATCAGGAAATCACACATGAAATGAACTAGTAAAAAATACATTAGGTTTTATAATGTAATACAAAAATTAATGTATGTTGTATGGGTGTACGACGAAAAACCTCCATATATGTATTTTTCTAATGGAACCTAGAATGTATTCCACAAAGACAAAGAACTTTCGAAAGTTCCAGAACATTTTGTAAAATATTTGAAGGCTACAAAGAAAGCCAGAAGTACTCACGCTCAGGAAAAGATACACCTTTCTCGAGTACGATAAAGATCGACCCATTAAGATAATGGCATCCGGCAAACTTTGTTTAACGAAGAACAGACGCCGAGAAGTCTGGCTGTCTACACATCAGCATTGTATGTGGGCAGGAAAATGTATTGCGTTCATATATGCTTGTATCTTTTGCGGTAGGTTAAGCCCGTCTAAGAAACGCCACCGATCAAACGATCCGGCTATCCAGTGGAAAGAATAAACGCCCGCCGAACGGATAGGCGTGTCGACGCCATCGAGGGGAAAAGAAGCAAACGCGCTGGCCACGAGGACTTCGCTTGCCAACAGGGAGAGTAGTAGTAGGCCCTCGGGCCCAGGAAGCGGCAGTAACGTACGTACAGTGAGGAAGCGAACGAAGACAGAGCGCCAAGCGAAAAGGGTAGTCTGTCGGTTGTTCGCGGAACGAACGGAGAGGATCAGGGAAGCTTCAGCTGACGCGACTCGAAGGTTTTTCGGGTGCGTGTGTACTCAGAGTAAAGGTACGAGATGGTCCAGTCATACCATATACGGTGATGGAACTATTATTTTCTAGGTTAAGGAAAATCGGCGGCACAGGTCTCAGGAAGACAGACTCTCGCGATTTCTCCCGTTAGCCGCAGAGCGTAACTTAGAAATTTGGTGAAACAGGTCCCCGAGATGGGAACTCTCACCGATTGCGTTGTTCTTCAGGTAGATAGGAAACCACGGAGAGATACAGGTTTTAGGCATTATCGAGAAAGACTCTCTAGTTCACGAGTATCGGTAAATGATAGGCGCCAGTTTATAGGTTGGCCGATTACAAACTTTTCTCTTTCCACTGGAAGAAAGACATTTGATTTATCACTACGGAGAGCGTTTCTTTTTCTACGGACAAGCTTACCTGCAAAAGCCTCCCATATTATTCATTAAATGTTGTTACATTTCAATCAAATCTTTCAGCAATTACTTTGTAGTCATTGGTAGTTTTTATCTGTAGTTTTTCGGCAGTCTCAATCTATCCTCCTGGTTCACAGATATTCTTTATAGTAAAGTAGGAGGAGCGTCCGTTCACTCAATAATAATATTGGGGTAAGTTCATATGAACGAACCTGGTGCTTCTATTGGCTGTGAGGGAGTCCTATAACGTAGACGACTGCTAAACATAATTTAGGGCGTGGCCACATAATTAGCTGGGTACGTTCGCCCCTACAGTTACCTCAGAAATCTCTCCCACAATTGATATTTTGTGTAAACTGCAATTTGTGCACGGTCCCTGACTGAAAAAGGTAGGGGACTTTTCCTAAGGGAAACTTTTTCAATGTCGGGAACTTTTCCGAATGAGGGACAGTTTTCCTGAGTGGGAGTTTTCCTGTTGGGGAAGTTTTCCTGTGAGAGACTTTTCCGTCCATCATTAGCAATATCATTCTTTCCACCACGCGAAACGCTGAAATTACATCAACACGTAGTGCAAAATGCATGTTTTTCATTTTTTTGAAGATTTTGCAATACACGAGAATTCCGCAGAACACGCATCACGGAATATTTTATAGTAATCCCCCCTCATTCCCCCTTTATATTGCTGCTCATAGCGAATCACTAATATTAAATTTATTGACACTTGAAAAAAAATGCAAGTAAAACTGATATAGTAAAACAATAACCGCTTAAAGAGATGCAATTTGCAGAAGAAAAAATAGTACCCCAACATATTAATTGAATATACCAAGACATTTTTATGCACGTTAACGAGCGACGAACAAAGCACGGTTGGAAAGCGTAGAAAACTTAAGAAGCAGTGGCTCGAATGAACATTGGATTTACTTTTTTTTTTTTTTTTAACTTTCTCTTATAGTAACATTCTTTCTTTAGGTCAAATTTATTGCAAGAGAAGAAGTTACGAAACCATGCCCCAACGCATTCTTAATTTCACAAAACTGGCAGCTTTTGCTTAATTTCGTCATGTTGGGTATCGATCTGGGCTTAAAAATTCCACAGATTTAAAATCCGTTTGAATTTTTTTCTACGATAACTACGTTCTGAAATAGAATTTTGAACTGGGAGAAATAAAGACACGTGCTGGAATGCAAAACACACCCCACTCTGGCCTACTGAGAAGTTGCGACCCTGGGGACGAACAATGCATTGTCTGAAAAGGAGAGGAGGGGGGGCATAGCGAGAGAGAAATAGAGAGAGATGGACAGAACCAAGCCCAAGATTAAACAAGACCACTTAGTTGGTGCAGTCCAGTTTAAGCGCGGCGCAAGTTTTACTGTTTTAGTGTCTGAAACAACGCCAAACAATAAACCTAAGCTGTGGAAAAACTGCTGCAAATGTTCCCACATAAACACATGTAACTGAAAAGTTATTCGTAACTTACATCGGCGCTTTACTTTGAATGGATTAAGTTAAATAAAAAAAGTTCCGTAAATTTTACGGGTAAATCGTAAAACTTGGCAGGTATGTGCTATCATATTGTCGAAATTTAAGCATCAGGACCTGCTTTGAATTTGGGATATGGTGTACACCCGCCGAAATTTTAATTTCGTATATGCCGTGTGGCCCAACGCACGTTTGGGACATGATGCACACCCACGGGATTTGTCCACCCGCCGAATTTTTAATTTGCATGTAGTGTGACCCAACACACGTTTTGAAAAAGAATCCGACTTGTCCCAACTGGGGGGAGGGGGTGGATCCCAAAATAAAGCAAATGCAATGCAAATCAAAAACAACACACCAGATCTCTACGGGAAATGGCAAATTCGTACCAGGGAGATTGCCCCCGCCCCGAGTCAGCGACGTTACGGGGTCATAGACAAAATGCATACGCCGCAATTGCGTTTCTTTCACAGATCTTGTCAAAGTGTGGAAGTTTTCCTAGTAGAACAAAACGAAATGTACGAGTTTTCCTAGGGATATAAATGCGTTTGTAAGATTATAACGACACAAGGTTTATGTAGAAGCTTTGCCACTCACTAAATCTTGAGTTATGGCTTTAATATTTCGCATGTCATGCAATAAAGGCTAATTTACAGGGACTCAACAAATCGATCTTCAGGTGTTGACAAGATACCCACGTTACGGGCCTTTTTCGGAGATTTTAAATTACAACCTTGATACTTCGTATTTGTAAACATTTAATAAAACATAATAAAAGTCACTGAACAGATTATTTCAATGGATCAGTTCTCAGCTCTTTACAAGGCGACTAGGCAGCCGGCTTTTTTAGATTTAAGTTACAACTTAGATATTTGTTATGCAACTTAGATATTCTTGTTAACAGTTTATAAAACTTAATAAAAAGCACTGAACAAATTATTTCGCGGTTCTTTACAAAGCACCTTGGCCGCGAGCCTTTTTAGAAGATTTCAAGTTACAACCTAGATATAGTTAGAGCTTTTAGAGCCCATGAAAAATATCATATATGTTAGTTTACCTTTAGGGGTTTAACACCCCCTTAATTCAAAATTTTCTTTCGTCTATTGATAGCGTTGTCTAATGTTTTAAGTTTGAGCTTCTTGAACCCATAAGAAAGGTGATATATATTAGTTTAGGTTTGGGGGTAACGCCCTTAAATTTCAACATTTCTAAAACAAAGTGCAATTTTTATAAGGTTCATAAATATTTATTTGATCAGTTTTCTTACCCTAGATCGGAAACGTCCTCAGACGTTACGCATTATCTACAAATTATCCGTAGTGGGCATGTGTCCGGTGGGCAAGTGTCCTGTGGGCTTTAGTCCGGACCTCCCTCTTCTTATACTTCCCAGTTATGTCAATATGATTAACTTGATACGTAAATGTTATGAATATGACATCGGTAGAATAAATACTGTTTAAAAAGCCTAGGTCTTTAAACAGTAATAGTAAATGACGGAGAAATTTACTTCGTTATAATATATATATATTAATTTTCCAGTAATATGTTTAAAGTCACTGAAAAATTGGCCTCCATATATAATACTGCAATAGCTTCCAAACAACTTTGATACTATTCTTTTCGTTTTCTTAAATTCAAGTACCTATTTTACACACAAATTGTAGAATATATCAGAAGGAAGCCACACGTTTAATTTGCTATTTAACGAATGGGGAAACGATTAATGTGGTTATAATAATAATTCAAAATCTGCAAATTTCGGTATTTGTATGACAAAGGGCGATAACAATTTGAAAGTCGGGGCGATTTGCAACTAAGAAAACATTACATAAAACTTAAAAAAACGTAATAATAATAAATGAGAAAGTCTCCCCAAAAAGGTTTTGTTTTAATTTTTTTAACTGCAGGGCCTCGTAAGTGCGCTTCCTGGGCGATTGCACCGATCGTCCAGGCGGCCCTGAGAGTATGTATTAAGAAATAATCCTGAATCCAGGAGTTTCCGTATCACTGTAATGTGCTAAAAACCAAATAATACATTCGAAAACCTTTGAGAAATTTCTGTGCTTTATACAACATTTGCACAGTGGATTTCCCATTTCATTCATTCAAAAACTTTTTTTAGCTAAATAATAAATAAAATATCATTTCCCACAGAGATAACATACTATTTTCTCAGTACATCTGGAAACGTAGCGCAGTCCACTGTATTTCTACAAAAAAAAATAAAAAAATGCGTACTGCATACACGTTCAACATGTAACTAAAAAAATATCTTTGGAACACCTAAAGTTTATGTATAACTGATGTAATGGAATAGTAAGGAATATGTTTAACGAAGGTGTATCTCATCCACCCAGATGTGTTTTTGAAAACGAAGAAATCGTTTGTCTGGTGGTTGTTAGTTGAGGGAAGCATGAGCGGGAGGATTCCTTTTGTCTTTCCTCCCATCACCCTTAGGGTCCTAAGGGGAAGGGTGCGGGGAGAAATACAGATAAACAAGAGATACGAACTCGTGGGTGAATCGGTTTCACAGCGTTGACAGTGTAATCAGCTTACCTTTGCTCAGAGTATAGTTTCGCGGAAGAAAGAAAAGTTCTTTTCTTCCCCATCAGTAGACTGATATTACCAGTAAAGCCCCCCCCTTCCCCACAGGATTCTGACGGGTATATTGGATTGTAGAAAAAGTAACACCACACATTTTCTTAATCGCAGTCGAAGGTTTTGCTCCCTGGGTTTTGCTACTGGTAATTTTAGTTCCAATGCTGAAAATTCTCGGGTACAGAGAACTGGCCCCCGGAGAAGTGGCCACCGGAGAACTGGAAACATTGCAAATTCAGTGCCATAACATTGTTCTGCATAGACAAATTTCGTGTGGCTATATTCTCCACTACCTGAGCAACTATTGTTCATAATTTTTTTTTTTAATATTTCATTTTCAGCAAGAAATTTAGACATTTCCATGATTTTCGGGGCTAAGACTAAGCGGAGAACTGGCCACAAAAATTTTAAGGGGCCGTACAAAAATTGTGTTCTGGGCTGCTCTGTCTCCCCGAGATTGGTTATCTGACACACATAAAATGTCCGTAATTTCGTATTTTTTTATTTACGATATTTTTCTATAAACTATAACTACACAAATTCTCTGCGAGTATGAGCAAACCCAGGAAACTTGTCGGGTGGGGAGGGGGGGGCTTAAAACCTAAAATATGAAGTATAAAGAATTTCTGGTCCGATCGGGAGATTTTCAGACATTACAAGCTACTAGTCATCGAATTGCCTGCCTGAGGGCGTCTGCTGCCTCAGGAAAGTAGTGTGGGGGGATACCAAAAGTGCCGCCCCGGTGGCGCAGTGGTCTAAGGCGTTGGCCTCTGATCATTCGTCCGTAAGGGGTCCGGGTTCGAATCCCGGTCAGGCATGGATGTTGTGTTTGTCTTACGGCACTGGCTCTCTCCCTTCCCTGGAACCAGTGACTCTAAATTAGGGACGGGCGACTGCTTATAGCCCATTGAGTTGCTCACGGTGGTCGTTAAACCCCCAATCAAAAAAAAAAAAGATACCAAAAGCGTAAAATATCAAAAATTTCTCATTTCTCTTCCGATCGGGAGATCTTCAGCATTTACAAGCTGCAACTCGACAAATTTTTTCAGCGCATGTGCACTCTCTGGAAACCTGTCGGCGTTGGGAGGGGGGTATCAAAAGTGTAAAATATCAAAAATTTCTAGTCCCATCGGGAGATTTTTGGCATTTACAAGCTACAACTCGACACATTATTTGAAGGCATGTGCCTACTCAGCAATCCTGAGTATGTGAGGGGGGGGATACGAAAAGTGTAAAATATGAAGACTTTCTGGTCCGATCGGGAGATTTTCAGTATTTACAAGCTGCAGCTCGACAAATTTTCTGTTCTGAGCGCATGTGCCTACGTAGCAAACCTATCCGGGGGGGGGTTAATTTCAAAACAATAAAATATGAAGATTTTCTCGTCCGATCGGCAGATTTTTGGCATTTACAACTCGACAAATTATTTGAGGGTATGTGCCTACTCAACAAACCTGTGTGTGTGTGTGTGGGGGGGGGCATACCAAAAGTATAAAATAGGAAGATTCTCTCGTCCGATCGGGAGATTTTCAGCATTTAGCAGCTACAACTCGACACATTATCTGAAGGCATGTGCCCACTCATTAAACCTGTCCGGGGGGGATACCAAAACTGTAAAGTGTAAAATATGAAGAATCTCTCGTCCGATCGGGAGATACTCAGCATTTAGCAGCTGCAACTCGACACATTATCTGAAGGCATGTGCCTGCTCAGGAATCCTGTCGGGGGGGGGTTGTAGCTTGTAAATGCTAAAAATCTTCGGATCGGACGAGAAATTCTTCATATCTTGCACTTTTGGTACTAACCCCCTTGCCCCCCCCCCCGACGGTTTTGCAGAGTAGGCACTTGCCTTCAGATAATGTGTCGAGTTGTACGTAGCTTTTCAATGCTGAAAATCTCCGGATCGGACGAGAAATTTTTCATATTTTACAGTTTTGGTAATTCCACCCCCCACCCCCCACCCCCACCCCCCACCACGACAGTATGCTCAGTAGGCACATGCCGTCAGAAAATTTGCCGAGTTGTAGCTTATAAATGCTGAAAATCTTCCGATCGGACGAGAAATTTTTCATATGTTACACTTTTGGTATTACCCCCCCCCTTCACCACCACCACACACACACACACACACAGGTTTCCAGAGTAGGCACATACGCTCAGATAATGTGTCGAGTTGTAGCTTGTTAATGCTGAAAATCTTCGGATCGGTCGAGAAATGCTTTATATTTTATACTTTTGGTACACCCCCTCCCCCCGAAAAGTTTCCTGAGTCAGCACATGCGCTCAGATAATTCGAAGACTTGTAGTTTGAAAACCCTGAAATCTTCTGTTGAAATGTAGATCATAAATTTTTTTTATAAAAAAATTATTAATTATCGCAATTAAGAAAAGACGAAATTACGGAAACTTTATATGACTCAGATAACCAACCTCTGGGTGTCGTGGGCATGAAGCGGTCAAAAACGCAATTTTTATACGACCCCTAAAAATTTTTGTGGTCAGTTCTCCGAGTGGTCAGTTCTCCGGTGGCCACTTCTCCGGTGGCCACTTCTCCGGTGGCCACTTCTCCTACACCCGAAAATTCTGTCTCCTTGATAAGGACATCCGGTTTCCCCCATAGTTTTCCCGAGTCCTGACTTTCCGGTCGTTCATTTAGTTGAGAGACTCCACATCCTTAGCAATGGAAAAATTCTTTAACATACGCGGGGAATTAAAGTAGCTTTACATGGCTACATCCAGTGGCGCACCCAGGAATTCTTGTTGGAGGGGCTATCATCATCATCATCAACATCATTGTCAACCATTATCAATCCACTGCTGGACAAAGGTCTCCCCAAGTTTCCTCCACAACGGTCTGTCTTGTGCCAGTCTCCTCCATGTCACTCCCGCATACTTTCGAATTTCATCCACCCATCTTCCATGTGGTCTTCTTCTGGGTCTTTTCCTGTTCCTTGGAATCCAATCTGAAATTTCGGCTGTCCATCGATGGTCTGTCCTTCTGGCAGTATGTCCAGCCCATTGCCATTTCAGGGATTTAACTCTTATCATGATGTCTTCCTCTCTTGTCATTTTTCGGATTTACGAGTTCCTCTTCTTATCTCTCCTGGTTACACCAAGTATGCACCTCTCCAGGCTGCTTTAAGTTGTCTGCAGCCTTTGTATGTCTCTTTTAGTTAAGGTCCACGTCTCTGCACCATACGTAAGCACTGGACGGATGCATTGATCAAACACTTTTCTTTTAGGACATAATGGCATATTGCTCTTCAAAATTATGCTGTTTCTTCCAAAAGCTCTCCAGGCAAGTTTTGTACGCCGATTAATTTCTTCATCAATGTGACCCTCACTTGATATCTGCTGTCCAAGATAAATGTACGTGTCTGTTATCTCCAGCTTTTCTCCATCAATCGATAAATCTTCATTTCTTGTAAAAGCATTGAACATCACTTTTGTCTTCTGAAAGTTCATTTCTAATCCCACTTCTTTACTCTTGTCAGCAAGTTTCTGGATCATACTCTGCAGCTCTAATGGGGTAGTTGCAAAAATGACTATGTCATCAGCAAAACGAAGGTGGGTTAGATAATCTCCATTATCTTTATCCCTTTGTTTTCCCAGTTCAGTGATTGAAAGACATTTTCCAATGTGACATTAAAGAGCTTCGGAGATATGGTGTCACCTTGTCTCACTCCTTTTCCAATTTTTATGTGTGTTGTATTTTCAAACAGCCGAATCTTTGCACTTGCATTTTCATAGATGTTATTAATAATATTAATGTACGTATCTTCAATACCGCAGGATTTCAGGGCCATTGTAACTTGTTTCACCGAATCAAAGGCTTTTTCATAATCGATAAAAGCCATGCACAATGGAAGTTCATATTCCCTCGCTCTTTCAATTAGTTCTCTCAGTACGTGGATATGATCTATTGTGCTGTAGCCACTCCTGAATCCAGCTTGTTCTCTCGGTTGAGCCATGTCCAGTGTCACTTTTAAGCGGTGTGAAAGAACTTTAGTGAAGATTTTATAAACCACTGATAAGAGGCTGATAGGTCTGTAGTTCCTGAGATCCTCAATGTCACCAATTTTATGTAGCAAGATCATTGTAGCGTTGTTCCAATCCTCAGGAATCTTCCCTTCATTAAGGCATCGAGTGAAAATTTGGGCGAGTACTGTTTCGATTTCTCCACTTGCTTCTTGTATGATGTCTACAGTAATTCCATCTTCTCCTGGAGCTTTTCCCCGCTTCATGTTCTTGATTGCATGTGCAACTTCTGCTGGGAGGACTGGGAGAACTCTGGTACTGGTACCTTTCATGATGTCTGGAGTACATGTATCGGAGGGGGCTATATATACGTATATATAGTATACGCACTCAATGTGTGTACACACATTTATATATATATATAGTGTACGTCTATTGTTTATATACGGTTATGACGTACGTCGCTCCTTATCTCTTTGGGGCTTTGGGAAGAAGACATCATGCAATAGAAGACACTATGTAATTTTTTGAACATGTAAAATAATGTTTAATTTGTGACGTACGTCGCTCTTAATCTCCTAGTGGCTTTGGAAAGAAGACACCATGTAATGGAAGACATTATGTCAGACACTATGTAATTTTTTGAACTAGTAAAATAATATTTTTGAATGTGTAATTTGTGACGTACGTCGCTCATAATCTCCTTGGAGGGCGTTTAAGCCCCAAAGCCCCCTCCGTGAGTGCGCTAATGGCTACATCTATATCAAATACAGAGTTTATGAACAGCACATGTTTCGTAAGTGAACGCAAGCGAACCGACGGATGCAATGTTTATATTCTAACGAATCCTGAAATTTCAGGTGATTCTATCAAAATCGTGAAACAATGGCAACTCCTCAAACAACAAAAAAATTGCAACCGAAAACTTTCGAGAAGAAATAAATGTGCGCGCCATCGATTCAGAGGATAACCTGATTTTAATTTATTCGGCTGTTGCGCATGGCTATAACGACATTGCAGACCTCAAGAAAGAATAACCGACCCCGGAAATTTCTTCCACCCCATCCTGCTACTTGTAATATCGTTTTTTTGCTACAAACTACAGTAGAATAAAAGTCGAAGTGCCGTCCCCGAAAATGTCTCCCACATTTTTCTACTACTTACAAAGCATCTGTAGATTGCAGTGAATACGGAATTACCAAAACCGGAATTTTCCCCTACCCCATCAGCCTACTAATTGTAAGATCGTTTTTCACTGAAAACCGCGATACTAGTCGAAATACTAATCCGGAAATTTCCCCCACCCCATCCTGCTAACATAAACTACTGTAAAAGTGGTAAACATATGTAGGTTGCATTAGAAAATAAGGAAAAGCCGACCCCAAAAATTTCTACACGTTCGATATTTTGTGTCAAAGGCAATTTGTGTACGGTCCCTGACTGAAAGAGGTGGGGGACTCTTCCGTCCATCCATATGAATGGATGGGGAGCTAACAGTTCGTCTTTTTCTTATTACACCGCGAAGAATGCCGAGTAGTTCACTACTCGGAATGCTTTCACGTAAACTGAACAATTTGCTTTACTTTTTGTAAAAAAACTTACACATGTATGTTTCCTTTTCGCTTTTCTTCTAAATAGCCAAATCTCTAGAAAGGGATATTTAAATGATTATGCTAAAAACCAATAAAATTGAAACTAAAACCTTATCAGTGCAAAAATGAAAAATATCAGTATTAAAGTGATTGGGGGAGAGAGGCGCATTGGTACTGCAAGTTCTCACGATGTGGTTTTGGACGTTTGGCGAAAAAATTCTATATGGAAAAAGTTTTGTACCGATAAACTCTTACACTTTCTCATATAAGGGATTTTTTGTTGTTGTTGTTGTTGAGAGTTTAACAACCACCGAGAGCAACTCAACTCAGTGGGCTATAAGCAATCGTCTGTCCCTAATTTAATGCCACTGGTTCCATGGAAGGGAGCGAGCCAGTTCCGTAAAACCAGGGGGGGGGGCTTCACCAAATTGGGGGGGTCACGCTTCTTCTATTCTCAAAATAACAATAAAAAAAAGGCAAAAAGATAAACTACGTCAACGTCGTATATTTTAAAACACAATTGTAATTGTTCATTAGTAAATGCACAAGGAAACAGAAATATTCTTTTATTTAAAAATAAAATTGAGCCTGTAATTTTATAAAAATATCCAGAAATGCTTTATTTCCAAATATTTATAAAAAAAAAAAGTGAGAAATTAGTGAGGTTACTCCTACAAAGAACGAGAAGCACAAAACATAAATTGAGAAATAAAGGCTCAAGAGGTTATCCGTTTCTGTATTTTTATTTATTTTATTTATGATAATTGTTTTAAACATTTCCCACACATCGTGAGAACATATCAAACACAATACGGGGATGGCCATCAAGTTTCCTATCAAATGAGCAATACTGAATATGTAAAAAACGTTTTTACTTATTTTGCTATTTATTATTTTCTTGGAAATAAAGAGCTTTGGCCTCATAAATGGAGCTTGGTCTACTTTATGAGAACCAAGCGATTATTTAGTTGAACAGAATGAAAGACACTAGGTGGGCACTTCTCTTCCAGTAAAATTATTGAGGGGGCAAGATTCGCCTTGCGCCTTCGTAGTCGGCGCTTCTGCATAAGACAAACACAACATCCATGACTCACTGGGATTCGAATCCGGACCTACTTGGACGATTGGTCATATGCCTGCACCACCAGCAGGGGAGGGGGGGGGGCACTGTAGTTTTAGGAAATGTACTAAGTCATGGCAATTTATTTCTTCAAATTAAAGTACATTTCTCGCTTGTCTTACATAGAAAGTTTTCTCGAAATTTGTTTCGAGTCCCCAATCCAATTCTCCATCATATAGGCCAACAAACGGCAATCTTTATACCCCCCCCCCTTGAACATTCAAAGTTTTCCTCGGAGGAACGGCAATTGGTGCCCCGCCCCTTAATGAAAAACATGTGGCAATTTTCCTGTGTGGAAGTTTTCCAAGTTACTGAAAAACGTGTCGCAATTTTTATGTGTGGCGGTTTTCCGGCAACCAACGAAAATATTCGGCAAAAATTATTTTGCAGTGGAGCCGTTGCTAATGGCTCCACTGCAAAATAATATATGGCAATATAAATAATATATGGCAAAATAATAAATGGTAATATGTTGCATACAGGTGCACGAAAAAGTCCCCCACATAGGAAAAGTCCCCCACATGAATCTTCCCCATCTTTTTGAGTCAGGTATAGCGCACAAATTGCGTTTTACTCAAAACCTCGAATGTGGGGGAGATTTCTGGGCTTGCTGGTGATTTTCATTTTCACGCTGCTTAAAACAAATATGTGGAGGGTGAATTGCCGGGATCGGCATTTCCATTTTTCCCGCAACTTTCAGATGTTTTATAAGATATCCGGTAAACCGTCAAACAAGAAAAGCTTCACATATTCTTCAGCAACTTGGAAAAATGCCACACATTGGAACACTGTTACCCAGGAAAACTGCCCCATAGTTTTCACTAAGGGGCCGTCTTACACAAATGCGGTTCACTGTAAACTGACACACAGGAAAACCGCCACACATCTTTCAGCAACGTGGAAAACTGCCACACATTGACAAAGTGTCACACAGGAAAATTGGCACATGTTTTTTACTAAGGGGCTGGCCACAAATTGTTGTTCCCTTGGGGAACACTTTGAATGTGTGGCATATTTTCAGTCAGGCAGTTTTCCAAGTTTCCGAATTATGTGTGGCAGTTTTCCAAGCGGCCACACGACGGAAAGGAGCTCTTTTGTTTGTCTGAATTTTCATGCCGACTCACAACTGGCCATAAAAGTTCGGGGAAGGGGGGTATAAAGATTGCTATTTCTTGGACTATATTGAGAATTGAATTGGGAACTCTATAATATGTAAGCCAAACGAGAACTGTACTTTAATTTGACGAAATAAATTGCCGGACTCCGTACATTTCTTTAAACTACGGTGTGCAGTGTTCGACGGAACTACAGCACGACTCACGCTGTGTTCAGAAAAGGACGATAAGGTGGGATTTTTTAAAAACGTTGAATTTTTACTTGGGCGTTAAGTATTTACATAACATGTCCAGCTTGTAATATTTTTTGTAACTTAATTAATTCATAGGCCCTACACCTTGGCCTTTTTAACAGCTTTTAATACGCCGACTTCATATTCATAACGTTTACGTATCAAATCAAGTTAATATGCGCTTTTACTGAGGCACTAAATATTAATTCACAGGACCTATGCCTAGGCTCTTTTAACAGTTTTTATTCTACCGGTTTCATATTCACAACGCTTACATATCAAATCAAGTTAATAATATTGTGGTTTTACTTAAACACGAAATATTAATTCATAAGGCCAAGGCCTAGACCTTTTTAACCGTTTTTATTCTACCGATGTCACATTCATAACGTTTACCTATCAAATCAAGTCAATAATATCGCGCTTTTTTACTTAAGAACGAAATATTAATTCCTAAGGTCTAAGCCTTTTTAATATTTTTACTATACCAATGTCATATTCATAACGTTTGCACATCAAACCAAGTTAATAGCATTGCTCTTTTACTTAGCCAATAAATTTTAATTCATTTTACGAAAATTTTGTATGGAGCCCCATTTACCCCGGGATCCGATCCCTTCCAAAAAGGGTTTAAGTCTAACTTACAGTACCATGAGGTAGTATACAAAATTTGTGGTTCTAAATTGAAAACTGTAGATTTTACGAAAATTTTGTATGGGGCCCCCTTGACCCAGGCCCCGATCCCTTCCAAAAAGGGTTTAAGTCTAACTTACAGTACCATGAGGTGGTATACAAAATTTGGTGGTTCTAAATTGAAAACTGTAGATTTTACGAAACTTTTGTATGAGGCCCTCTTGACCCCGGGCCCCGACCACTTCCAAAAACTGTCTACGGTTTAACTTTGAGCACCATGAGATAGTATACCAAATTTGGTGGTTTTAAATTGAAAACTACACTGTAGATTTCACGAAAATTTTGTATGGGGCCCCTTGAGCCCGGGCCCCGACCCCTTCCTCAAACCGTCTAGGTGCTAACTTAGAGCACCATGAGATAATATACCAAATTTGGTGGTTCTAAATCGAAAACTGTAGATTTTACGAACATTTTGTGTGGGGCCCTCTAGACCCCGAACAACGACCACTTCCCAAAACGGTGAACGGTTTAACTTTGAGCACCATGGGATAGTAAACCAAATTTTGTGGTTCTAAATTAGAAACTGTAGATTTTACTAAAATTTTGTATGGGCCCACTTGACCCCGGGCCCAGACCCCTTCAAAAAACTGTCTACGGTCTAACTAAGAGCACCGCGAGATATTATACCAAATTTGGTGGTTCTAAATTAAAAACTGTAGATTTTGCGAAAATTTTGTATGTGGGCCCCTTGACCCTGGGCCCCGATCCCTTCCAAAAAGGGTTCACGGTCTAACTTAGAGTACCATGAGGTAGTATACCAAATTTGGTGGTTCTAAATTGAAAACTGTAGATTTTATGAAAATTTTGTATGGGGCCTCCTTGACCCCGGGCCCCGACCGCTTCCTCAAACTGTCCACGGTCGAACTTAGAGCACCATGGGATATTGTACCAAATTTGGTGGTTCTAAATTAAAAACTCTAGATTTTACGAAATTTTTGTATGGGGCCCACTTGACCCCGGTCCCGATCCCTTCCAAAAAGGGTTTAGGTCTGACTTACAGTACCATGAGCTGTTATACAAAATTTGGTGGCTCTAAATTGAAAACTGTAGATTTTACGAAAATTTTGTATGGGGCCCTCTTGACCCCGGGCCCCGACCACTTCCACAAACGGTATACGGTTTAACTTTGAGCACCATAAGATAGTATACCAAATTTGGTGGTTCTAAATTAAAAACTGTACATTTTACGAAAATTTTGCATGGGGCCCCCTCGACTCCGGGCCCCGATACCTCCCAAAAAAATTTTACGGTCTAACTTAGAGTACCATGAGGTAGTATACCAAATTTGGTGGTTCTAAATTGAAAACTGTAGAATTTACGAAAATTTTGTATGGGGCCCTCTTGACCCCGGGCCCCGACCACTTCCAAAAACTGTCTACGGTTTAACTTTGAGCACCATGAAATAGTATACCAAATTTGGTGGTTCTAAATTGAAAACTGTAGATTTTACGAAATTTTGTATGGGGGCCCCTTGACCCCGGGCCCCGACCTCTTCCTCAAACCGTCTAGGGGCTAACTTAGAGCACCATGAGATAGTATACCAAATTTGGTGGTACTAAATTGAAAACTGTAGAATTTACGAAAATATTGTATGGGGGCCCCTTAACCCTGGGCCTCGATCCCTTCCCAAAAAGGGTTTGCGGTCTAACTTAGAGTACCATGAGGTAGTATACCAAAATTGGTGGTTCTAAATTGAAAACTGAAGAATTTACGATAATTTTGTATGGGGGCCCCTTGACCCCGATCATTTCCTAAAAGGGTTTACGGTCTAACTTAGAGTACCATGAGGTAGTATACCAAAATTGGTGGTTCTAAATTGAAAACTGTAGATTTTACGAAAATTTTGTATGGGGGCCTCTTTGACCCGCCTCGAACATTTCCTCAAAAGCGTCTACGGGCTAACTTAGAGCACCATGAGATAGTATACCAAATTTGGTGGTTCTAAATTGAAAACCAGAATTTATGAAAATTTTGTATGGGGCCCCCTTGACCCCGATCCCTTTCAAAAATCATCTACAGTCTACCTTAGTGTACCATGAGGTAGTATATCAAATTTGGTTCTAAACTGAAAACTGTAGATTTTAAGAAAATTTTGTGCGGACCCCTTCCAAAATCCGTCTACGGTCTAACTTGGAGTACTATGAGATTGTACACCAAATTGGGTAGTTCTAAATTGAAAACAGTAATGCCGCAAAATTTTTGTTTTGCCGTTAAAAGCCGTCGTACAAACTTTCTGATATTACTTGATCCTTGACATACAGCGCCGACTGCTGTTGGAGAAACAAAATAGAAACGAGATGTCGGTGTTTTGTCCTGTCGGTGTTTTGTCCTGTCGGTATTTTGTCCTGTCGGTGTTTTGTCCTGTCGGTATTTTGTCCTGTCGGTGTTTTGTCCTGTCGGTGTTTTGTCCTGTCGGTGTTTTGGTTGTCGGTGTTTTGGGTGTCAGTGTTTTGGGTGTCGGTGTTTTGTCCTGTCGGTGTTTTGGGTGTCGGTGTTTTGACCGGCACCCCAGAATACAGCACATAAAGGAGGACCTAAATGATCAATTAATTGAAAAAATGGAAGGTAAGGAATTTGGGTTGCAGCTGAAGGAGGCCACAGATAATGAAGCTCACTTGATTTGCTATGTACGGTTTATAAATGGTAATAACATTGTACAATACCGTCTCTTTTGTAAAAGTATCACTGGTAGTGCTAAGGATCAAGACTTGTGCGAGATCCTTTATACTTTTATATCCGAAAATAATTTGGAGTGAACTAAATGCGTTGGTATCTGTACTGATGGCGCTCGATCTATGGCCGACTGTTAAGGAGGATTGCCGGCATTTATTCGAAGCAAAGCTCATAATGCACTGTGGACCCATTGTGTTATTCATAGGGAAACACTTGTGTCAAAATATGGGAGTCCTAGATTGAAACAGGTCTTAGAATATGTTGTGAATTTAGTAAACTTTATAAAAACTCGGCCGTTGAAGGCAAGGTTTTTCAAAAAACTATGTGATGATATGGGGATCCGAGTACTAGTCTTTGTTGTACTACTGCACTTCGCAATGGCTCTCTCATGCTAATGTTTTGTCTCGTACGTTTCAGCTGCGACAGGAAATTTATATTTTTCTTAAAGAGGAAGACCACAAGTATACCGAAACATTTGTGAATGAAGATTTTTTTGTAAAACTAGCATACTTATGTGATATTTGTGAAAAGATGAATGCTCTGAATCTCTCCCTGCAGGGAAGCAAGATGTAACTTTTAAAGTCGATTGAGAAAATTTCAGCTTTTATAAAAAAAACTAAAACTATGGAAAAAAATGAATGAAGACGTAGGTAAAGAATGATTCCCCTTGTTGCAACAGCTTTTGACCTCCAATGGAGTTGATTTCTCTCGAGGCATGAAATCCATTTTTGAAGAACACTTATCACCTGATTTGAGAAATATTTTCAAAATGGTAATATCGATAACTTTGTTTGAATTCAAGATCCAGTTGAGAAATATTTTCAAAATGGTAATATCGATAAATTTGTATGAATTCAAGATCCAGTTCATGCCACTGCTCCATCTGAATTTGCTGCTGCAGTAGAAGAAAATCTTATTGAGTTGTCTTGCTGCAATACGTTGAAAGCAAAATTTAGAAGCATGAATTTACCTGAATATTGGATATCAGTAAAAAATGATAAATATCCCCTTCTGAGTGGTAAAGCCCAGATAATTATAATTCCATTTGCGATTTCTTATGTGTTTTCGGCGGTCGCTGTGATAAAAACTAAGTACCCCTCGAAAATAAATGTGGAGAAGGAAATGAGGGAGGCTGTGTCCAGTTTGATTCTAAGATTTGAGAAAATGTGCTGTGATCAACAGGCTCATCTATCCCACTAATTATAATTAGTTGAATTTTTTTCAATCACATCCTTTTGTGATCTTCAATACGTTTTTTATTTACTTTTACTTAAGTGTACTTGTAAGAATTTGCCATAGGGCGCCTTAGGAAAACCTGGATTTAGCAAGTGCGCCGAGAATCGAAAACGTTTGGGAACCACTGGCTTAAACAACTGCGCCACCGGTTTCTAAGAGAATTCGTCGACGACATTCTTGTCATTTGGAAATATTCAGAAAATAATTTAATGAAGTGTATTCAAAAATATAATGAACAACACCCAAAAATACAAGTAACAGTCGAGAAAGAACGTAATGGGTTATTACCCTGCCTGGACATTCTGTTTTGTAAATCCCGTGGGAGTATTAACTATTTTATGTACAGAAAAGAATCATACGTACCGGTAATCATACGGAATGATTCTATCTACCCTAAACTTTATAATGATGCTGCCTTTTCCATACGTCGAACAGACGTTTCGAACATTCTGAAATGAAGTGGATTATACAACTGGCACAGCATTTGGATATGAAAAGAGATATGCACTGGCGGAAAGTGAAAAAAGAACACCAAGAAGGAACTGGCGGACGCTCATGAAATTTACATATGTTAATGGCGTCAAGTTTACGTATGTGTGATGTTAATATCGGGACCAACCGGTGAGCGCTTACACCACAGCACTGCATAATATGCAAATTATCGTCGGTGGTATTTAAGGAGCACGGCGAAGTGAATGTAATCAGTCGTCGGCGTACGGACACGTGCGAAGATCCTGATGAAGCTGCAATGCCTGGACATGAAAGACGTGTAAGATTTCAGCAGTTATCGGATTTTGAGCAAGGTCGTCTAGTCGGACTCCGCGAGGCCGGGTGGTCGTATCGTCGTATTGCAGAGCGAATTGGACGGGAAGTATCGGTGGTGGTACAATGGTGGCGTAGATGGTCCGAGGAACATTCCCACATGAGAAGACGTGGAACCAGGAGTCACAGACGGACTGATGAGCGGACCGATGGACGCATAAGAAGAGTGGCGTTGTCAAGCAGAACATCCACTGCGACGCAAATCCGAGCAGCCGTTGCACCTGAGGTGACTGTGCAAACAATCCGCAACCGTCTACTGGATGCAGGACTCCGTGCACGTGTGCCTCTGGCATGTGTACCTCTGACTCAAGCCTACCGTCAGGAACGGCTGCAGTGCTGTCGTCAACGTCTACACTGGAGAACGCAATGGCGATCTGTCGTGTTCAGCGATGAAAGCAGATTCTGCTTGGGAGCCTCCGATGTCCGTATGCGTGTTCGCAGACGCACAGGGGAGCGTCTTTACCCTTCTTGCATCCGCCAGCGACAGAGAGGGCCTACACCTGGTATCCTGGTGTATGGAGCGATCAGCTGTCACTCCCGTACACAACTAGTGTTTGTACCGGGTACGTTAAACAGCACCTCCTACATCAACAACATCATTCAGCTCGTTATTGTGCCATTTGTAAGGCCGGTCCATCGTGGTGTTTTCCAGCAAAATAACGCACGCCCATACACGCCACGTGCAAAGCAACATGCACTTCAGGGTGTGAGACAACTTCCATGGCCTTCACGTTCACCGGATTTGTCCCCCATTGAGCACGTGTGTGATTTTATGGGACAACGACTTATCCGGTCTTCACGGACAGATACGAGCATCCCCGATTTACGCGTTCAGGTTGAGGATGCTTATAACTCAATACCCCAAACTTACATCCAACATCTGTAGGACAGACTCCATGCCAAAATTGCACAGTGTGACGCAGTTCATGGCGGTTCAACCTCGTACTAACCATGTTACATGGAAATGTTATTTTTCAGTTTACCAGCAAATACAGCTGTATTTTGCCATAATGTTTTGATCACGTTATCCTTTGTATTTCGTTATTGTGCTGTATAAATTTCCTTGGTATCAGACGTCTCGTTCTTGGTGTTCTTTTTTCACTTTCCGCCAGTGTATTTGAAAAATGCATAAAAACTTAAAAGTGAAAATAAGGTTGAGAACATCGCATATTTCTGTGGGCGCTTAAATTATATACCACAGTTAAGCAACATTTAAAAGAAGGCATATAATGAGGTGAATAACAGATTCGCCAATATTGTCGTCGATTACAACAAATTCCGTACTGGCAATTACAGTAATAACGCAATTATACATAGCAGGAGTATATAGTATACCCAGTAAGAATAATTATACCGGTAACAGGTGCAACCATTAAATGGAATTGCACATGTAATGCTGTTCATTCTTTGGATCCCTCACAGTAATGCTGAGTGTGAAAGGATGTTTAGCTAGATAAAAATAACCAACAGAATTTTATTCATCACTTTCAGATGAAAGGGGACAGAATATGATCATCATGAAATCCAACTTAAAATGTAGATATTACGAACAATAATTTGATGAAAACTTCTTACATAAAGTAAAATCTGTTACTCACGCAAAAAATAATTGTAAATAAATAGTTTCGTATAAAATTAATTCTGACATTGTTTGAAAATGCCTACTTATCCATACTTATGATAAATGTAGCATATGCATGTATTTGGAGGATAAAAAATGTTAATCGCATAAATCTACTAGGCATTTTCCTTAAATCTGCTGGAGATCTCTTTCTTGCGGTTGGCAGGTATGTAATGCTATAATCAGCAATGATGCCCTGAATTTACTTTTATCATCATTTGGTCCTTCGATGTAATGCTTATAAATATAAGGTTTTCTGCTATATATAGCACGACAAAATCATCCACCTGTGATGATTTTGACAACACAAATCCCTATTCTGAAAATTGAGATACTTATAGTACTGGGAAAAAACACTCCCATATTCTTAAGTTGTTGAGAATTTTGCTAATATGTAGAGAACAAGTTGCAAACAGATAGCAATGGATCTAGACTAATATTGGTAGATAACTGTTTTCTTGTTTAACAACATGAATACTTTCAGTTTCTTTTGACATAGGCATTTTTCACCACAATGTGAATTTCACACTCTCGGATGTGAAGTATTGTCTCACTCCATGAGAAACGGCTTGAAACATTTCACAGCTAGAAGTCAATTAGTTACAAACTATATTACCATGAAATAAGCATGCCTGTGCATGTTCGAAAATCGTCGGTGAATTGTATCACCAGATATGTGATTCGGTGAGAGACAATTAGTTCAAAGTTCCTCTAAAATGATTATCCTACAAATTATCAAATATGACAATTATAGACAGCACTATAAACTTCATGAATATCGTTCACATAACTATCGCCGAATCTATTAATCTCTTTAAACAAAGCATCAATTTTATCTCCGAGTATCACGATATATTTCCGGATATGTACAAATTAAAGAAAGCCGCTGTTGTCTCGAAAACTCATTTAATCTACGTGATTTCATGATCGCGAAAGGAATGACACTTTTATTGAGACAACCCCAAACTTTTGATGCATGGCCTAATAATTCATTGCATTTTCCGGATGTTTTTATGGCCAGTAGAGGTAGCCAAGCTACGAACGATTCGCTGAGGCTCGTTCATAGCTTGGCTACTCTTACAGACAAAGAATCAACGTTATATTTGTGCATCACGATATTTATTGTACTTGATCTTATGATCGCGAAAGAAATGGCAGTTTCTACTGAGACAACCCCAAATATCTGATTCAGTACACAACAATTCATATGTTCTTATTGACAGCGTGAGTAGCCAATGTACGAACGAGTCGCTGATGCTTCGTTGAACGCCACTATTTCAAAGGTAGAAAAAAATTTAGTGATATGAATATCCTTGATCCACATTCTGAGATATCTTTAGACTATCAGACCTCATCTCTCTCTCTCTCTCTCTCTCTCTCTCTCTCTCAACCGCAGGAATAATTTATTCTCCTCTTCAATAATTAATACATTTATTGAAAACTCATATCTTATGAGGCAGACCTTACAAAGATTTATAAATACTGAAATCAATTAGTCAATTTTAAGTCAATAAAATACGAGGAGATAATTTCAACTTTTTTTATCGGCGGTCACTTTCGATTCAGTTAAAATACTTAAGGTTTTAGTAAGATAAGTATTCGGTCCTCAGAACACGAAACCAATGTAAATGCAATGCATGTTTCTTCGTGATCGCATTGCTAAATAAATCTTCTGGTCTCCGTGACTTTCTAATGCAGCACCATCCCACAGTTTCATTCAACAACGTTTTCGTGAACACTGGAATGCAGCATCATATCATACTATCTGTCATTTAAAAAAATCCGAATTTATATGTCTTGTCATATAAATCTTGGTGTAAGACAGAGAAATAAATGAATAAAAAAAATTCCCAATGCATTTAATATTTGGCTTATATTTTTGAACATTAGAGAAAATAAATAATTTACGGATACACTGAGAAATTATAATTAATCAATTAATATCAACTTTTACAAGACTCAATTGCTCTTTGGGATTTCAGTACCACATATTTCTCTTTGTGTTACTAAGACGTGAAACTTTAACAGCTTCATTAAAAAAAATTAAACTTAAGTAAAAGTGTAAAATTTAATACAAAGGTGAATTCAAAATTGTAAAATATATCAAAATATTTACAAATCCCAAAACATTCCTAAGGAAAATCGTTTAATCACTGCTATTTTTTAACGAGAAGAATAGACATTTTTCGGAAATGAAAATTCTTCGTAGCAGCAAGAATAATTCAATGCTACATTATAGAGGGTGTTTCAAAACGTCGCGGCTAGCTTTAATAACTCGAAAATGAATTCCAACAGGAAAACAGAGTCAACGGGTATTAATAAGAGATGATATGATCTATTCAAGGGACATGTGAATGAAACCAAGGGTGCCTGGTTAGCTATCTCACAACGAAGCAAGTTTGGAAAAAAGAATTCCAAATACAAAAATGTACAGCGTTCTTACCTGAGTATGAATCCGCAGAAAATTATCCCCAAACTCTTAAATTTCGGGCTGTGCCCTCTTGATCTATGTAACATATCTACAAGGAAAAGTTGTTTTCCCCGCAAATCTTGAAATGTTTCTGCTTTTTCCTGACTTTTGGAAGAAAATGAATTTGAGGGGATGATTTTCGTTGGCACCGTTAAAGGTTCGAAAGCATCCCTCACTGAAATAAGCCACGTCCGACTCCCGTCCGACTTTTCTAAGTTTTCCCAGAGAATCAGTAAACTGTCCTAAATTTACTGCAAAGTCCCGCTGTGCAGTACAGTTTGTGTATCTAGAATGTTAGAAGGAAATCTCGTACATTCACTTATGAAATACGCACCCGCCCCGGTGGCGTATTCCATAAGTGAATGTACGGAATTACCATTATTGACATTTCCGCCAAGCGATTGATTCAGAGCGGCTTTGGAGATTGCGAGTAGGCGGGACCAATGAGGAGAGTCATGTGACAGGAACACTTCCTTTTATCCGGACAAGTTCTACTTGCTACGAAATTCATTGTGCGGTTACTTAACATATGTGACAAATGTTCATATTAAATTATATCGTGGAAAGTTTTATCGTAGGAATTTCTGCTTCCTAAGAAATTCATTGTGAGATTAATTAACATATGTGACAAATTATCATATTGAATATTACGGTAAGTTAATTTGTGCACGATATCATAAGGAATATTTGAAGTTTCTCAGATGAATACAAGTCGAAATCTGTCTTAATATAAAAATTGAGGACGACTTAAATAAATATCAAGGTAAATACCATACTCCGTATCGGCCAATAGATGACAGCATGTCAATCTAATACCCTCATGATTCGTGCTGTTGAGAAAGTGCGTATATAAAGATACTAAAAAGTACCCTTTTAAAGGTCATTTTTGTTACCCTTAAAAGGTACTTTAACAATGAAAAGTATGTCTCCAAACCGAAATATTTATTCTGACGATCAAGTGTTTTTCTTTATTAATGTTAAGAGGTCTGTCTACAAAGAAAAATCAAATAGAGTGATTTTGTGTTAGCAAAGAACTACCTAATGGCACGCAGTAGGACATCAAAACATTGTTATCTTGAAATAAGACAGTTCCGTTGGAATAAATACTCCAGAATGTTGTTTGCCATAAATTGTGTCTGGTAAAATAGTAAGTGATCTGTCATATAATTTGTTTTCTAATATTTAAGAAATTCCTCATATTTTTTTCCCTCCAAACTTTAACAAAAATTCCTTCAATTCAACATTTCAACCCCACTTCTCCCCGAAAATTAAAAACAAAAAACTTTAAGCAACTGATGGGTTCTCCATACAAAACACATCAGTAGTAATCCTTAGCAAAAGGAGGAGTTATCGCTGACGTGCTGAGATATCTCGGCCGTGTGAGAATTATATACAACGAAGGTACTTCGGAAGATAAGTCACAAGTCCATGAAGTCATGTTGATATAAAAACTCAAAAGTTCCCCTACCAATTACGTTCACTCTCTATTTACCTCCTGTCGTATCCCGACTGTACGGGTAAAACAAATGAAGGTAACCATTGTCTCAATGAAAACACCCGAACATTAAAATGGCTTATGGCGAGTGCAGCAAAGCCTACGTGTCTCCGTCACATGACTCTGCTCATAGGCCCCGCGTACTCGCAATCTCCAAAACAGCTCTGAACCAATCGTGATGCGGAAATGGCATTAACCGCAATTCCGTACATTCACTTGTGAAATACGTGCCCCGGTGGCGCCATGGTCTAACCGCTAGCTTATGACCATGATTCCGAAATGGCTCCAAGTGCGAATCCTGGTGAGTCATGGATATTGTGTTTGTCTTACGAAGCTAGTTATCTCAATTCCCTGGAACCAGTTCAGTGATTTATAGCCCATTGAGTTGCTCACGGTATTCGTAAAACCTCCAGTCAAAAAAAGAAAAAAGCTCTTCTCGAATCCCCGAAATAAATTATTGCTTATGGTTCCTATTCAAAAGATAAACAAATAAAATCCGCTGATGTTTAATATACCCATACCAGCTGTCTGTAGTTTTAGGTAATCATTGAAATGTGTTGCCTTTAATATAGCAGCGTATATAGAATTTTTTTCTCGGGGGTGGAGGTGAACGGGAGATAGAAGTTTTGAAATCCACCAGAATAAAATAAAAGTTATTACAAATAGAAGAAAATATTATGGTATTTTTTCTAATGTAAGTTGAGGGGGCGAAGGAATGGATATAGCTTGCCCCCAGCTAAATACGTTCCTTTATTGTTAAATAGTCCATGATAGCTGTAGAATTAGGATATGCAAAGTCTTGTGTCGTATTAAATCAAGTAATGTTTTTCAGCATTGGAATTTCAAGCCTGACATCATATTCTGATGAGCAAATATTACCTTTGTAAGAGTTTCCAAATTTAGGGAATTTGTTCCGAAATTGTTAAATTTTGTTCACTACGCACCTTCATATTTGTTAGACAGACTTCTGAGTGATTGCTTTCCCTTAGAAATATCGGTATAAATGTTCAAAAATATTTTCCATTCCTTTACGCTCATTGACTGGCGTCATTTGTTTTTCATGTAGCATATATGTCTTCGGTAAAATGTGCTTTACTAATGAACATTCGGTTGAAGTATCCGATACAAATAATTTCCTTGTAAGCAAGCATATGAGTTTAATGTCACTTGCAGTTTAATTACTTAAAACATATTTATATAAACATTTTTATGAAGTTTTTTCTGCATTTTTGTTTTATTGTGAATTAAAATGCGCCTGTCAAAAGGCCCACATTTGAATAGCAGCTGAACTACTTTTTGTTGAAAAGCTTCAGATTCAATCTTTCTTAACTTTTTCCTGGAACTCTCCTTGACTGAATCGTGTTGCTTAATATCAATACAATCATCAAAATGGATATACACATTTAGGTCTTATTTGTGATAATCAATTAGTATGAATTGTTCTATATTAAATGAAATAATATTTTCTGCCTTCTACAGGACATTTGTGAAATACAAGTTTCTTTTTAAAATTTTTATAAAAGGAGATATAATTTTTTTTATAATAAGGTACTAAGAAACAATGTGTAATGAAATTATCAAGATTTTAATTATTCTTAGGAATTCCTAAAATATAAGAATATGAACGAACATATCTAGAAAAGCCTAACTAACCTACAATTTTCTATTTCTGATTCAATATGTTCAAAGATATCTCACGTTTAAGTTTCTGATGGGTTAAGTGGAAACACTTTTCACAAAAGAATAAAAGGACCACAATGTTGCAAATGCGATTTCTGGTTTTTAAAAATACAAAAAAAGAGGATTAAGGAATAACTTGCGAAATGTGATGCTGTCGTTAAATTGCTGGGTGCCAAAAATCACATCAGCTCTGAATTTTTCGTTCAAATTATTTAGTTTTGAGTTGTCTTTGAGTTGTGCATGGAAATTTAATTTAAATTGAATAAATAATTTTTATCCATTTTTCTTTTTCTTTATTTCTTGTAAGGTTAAGCGTCGGAATATGACCTTAGAGTAAATTCTTGAAGGGCGATATAAACCAGTGAATCGAAACATCAGATCAACACAGAAAAGCGTTGTCTCTCAAAGGCAAAACAACTCATATTGTGAAGTGAAGCAAATATCATGCGAAGTGAAGCCAGTACAGCATTTAGCAATTAACATGTGCGGATTTGTTGAACATACGTCACTAATGGTGGACAATTTAAAAAAACGTTGAGCAAAACTAGATGGGTTTTTTTTGAGTAAAATCTCTACCTTTTTAGCAAAATCTCTATCTTGAGAATATAGCAATTGTATGTGGACATAAAACTGAACGTACCATACGTTATGCTGAGACGATCGTTATTGAACAAACTAAAGAAAACAACTGTAACAAAAATGACCCAATAGAATTGCCTTTACCATGGAGAATGTTAGTCGAGGAGGAGAGAGTGCCGAAATTGTTTTAAAGTATATAAAAATTGTAGTTCAGGGAAATATATCGAATTGTTGTAAGTAATGTGATTTATAGTTGATTAAAAAAAGTGCATTTAGTAAACTACAGGAACATACCGATTAACATCGAATAATTCAGCTTCATCAACGTAGGCGGCGCGCATTATAGTGGTCATATAGGTATATAAGGGCCTCTCACAAGGGTCTTGTGTCCTTCAAGTGATGAATGACAACTTTTGCCTGAAGATGGTGTTTATACACCGAAATGCATAGCAATTTGTGAAGATCATCAACTACTACTTGAAGACGCTATAGACCATGACTGGAAGTTTTAGGCTTTCAGTTTCTTTCCTTGGTTATTTTTTTGATGTGTATCATCGTCATAAGGTATGTTTTTATAAATATTTTAAAGTTTTCATTAGAGGACATTTTCATTACGTGGAACCATATGGTTGAGTATTAGAAAGTGTGAATTGCCTGGAGTCGTGGCATGCATAAAGCTTGGTCATCTGTGACGGCAAAGAGGATTATTTCGTATTTGTGATTTAACCTATTTAAATTTCATCTGACTTTTAATACCATGTATATGGACTGAAAATATTTGAGTGCACTGGACTTTTGATGGTATTACCTCCAAGTGATTCGTTATGTCTGGTTAAATATACGTCAGACAATAGTATTGTTACATAAGATATGGAAAATAAATATTTAATATGCTAGTATTTACGTAGTGATTACATTATATATATATAGGGAAGAGAGGGGGGGGGAGGAAAGTCTGCCTGTAGCAGATGGTCGCAGATACTACTATGTCAGTAATAAGTCAGCCTATTGCAAATGGTCGCAGATAATATTGCTCTCACACATTGGTAGTGGTATGCTTCAATGTACATAAATGTCCTTAGCTACTCAAGAATAACGTGTGAAGAGTTTTTAACAAACATACACACTTCTTGTTAAGTGTGTAATGTTAATATTGTCTACCTACTCACTATCGATCGAATAAAAAGGCCGGTTATCACCGAAGTTTTCCAATGAGGCTGAAAATGTTTGATATTAGAATGAATCTGCAGAGATGTGAAGTTGAGAAATGCAATACGTATGGATACTTTCCTGGAATGAAGTTCATAACAATACAAAATCTGGACCGAGAAATGAAGCAGAATTTTAAAACCTTTTGTTGGAGCGGTTCTGAAAATGCGCTGTGCGTAGATTTTTTTCGCGGGGGCCGGGTTCAACGAGAGGTAGAAGTTTTGAAATCAACCAGAATCATGGGCGACAACGAAAGTACACTGGAAATATTCGCGTGCGTTCTCAATTTCCTTATATAATGAATGTACATAAATTTCCTTTAAAGCACGTGCCAACTGTATATAACGACCCATAATGGAAGCTGCGAATAGTTGTCTTATATCCTCGTGACACCGCGGCCGCAGTTTCGAAACAGGCAGGTACAACAAAGCACAAGCTATTGTCATCGCCGTTGAAAGTGTCAGGTCGCTGCGGCACCCTCGCCTCCCATATTTGCTCTAACGCCTGTGTGCTGTCAGGCCCGATGATCAAGATAGCTCTATTGCTGCGATATGACGTGTCTCGAGCGAGTTAGTTCTCCCAAGAACAATACATCTCCTAGAACAGTGAACCAGCGCGATGTGCCCTCTTATTAGCACTGTTTTTCTTTTGCTCAATTGCTGGAATTTGCAACACAACAGACGATTGGACCACGTGACCACGTAATTTGCTCAATCTCTATTTTGTTCGTCTCTTTATCTCATTTCAGTTCAATTAGCTCAGGGGCTATGCCGCGTGTTAAGCTCGTGTGTTTCTGGATGTGTTTAATATTTGCAACGGATCGATGGCTCAAGCCTGGAACATTAAACCACTCACAAAGGAATTGTCATCTTCTAAAACTGAAGTTTCGGAGCCAGTACCAGGCCGTTCAAACCTAGACGACGTGACAACTAAAGAATCTATAATAGAAAGAAGTACAATTAATACGTATACTAGGAAGGAGGAACAATGTGCTGCTGGAAGTTAAACTCAAGACTGTGCCAATAAGAAACGTAATTATAAAAAAATTACCTTTCTTTTATATTCATAGATGCTAATAATCATCCCCAGTATGTTTTGTGCCATAAACCATTTCCAAACAACTCCATGTTTGCAGCTTAATTGCGCAGTCATTTCGATACCAAGCATTCGGAATGCAAAAATGTCAATTGTTTTTGCTCACAAACGGGATGAATTATCACAGATGAAAAAATGTATGGTTCAGCTATCTGATACTCATACTGCAAACGAAAAGGCAACCGAGGCATTTTATACAATTAGTTACCTAATAGCTTAAGCAATCGAAACCCATACTACAGGAAAGAGACCAGTTAAAACATGTGCTGCTGTCTCGGTTAAATGTATGATGGATTAAAATTCTGCCAAACAAATATCTCTCCTGTCCCTCTCAAATGACACAATGTCTCGCTGGATTAAAGATCTAGCAGCTAACGTGAAAAATGGGATAATTAGCTGTCTCAAGGGCGGGGACTTTGTTTTACAAATAGAGGTTTCACATATCAATCTGAAAGAAAAAAACTCCAGCTGCAGCCAGTGCATTCTTCACCGGCATGCACTTGCTACAAAAGAGATGCCTTTTTCTGTTACATCCATCCTAAATGATGCTGTGAAAATAACCAATTTTATAAAGTCCCAACCACTTAAAACACAGTTATTTCAGATTTTTGTGCGAAGACATAGGTAGTATTCACAAATTCATGCTACGCCACACAGAGAAGTGCAGTGATTTTCTTGAGGAAGAGCGTTAGTTAGTGTGGCTGTTTGAAATTAGAGCAAAATGAGCGCTTTCCTCATTGATCAACATTTCTGCTTGGAAGAACGGCTGAATGATGATCTGTGATTGTTTTAGATTGGCCTTAGCTGATATATTCACAAAAATTAATGACGTTAACATAGGTCTCCAAGGAAAACGTTCTACTCTGTACACGACCTCTGACAAAAACGAAAGCAAATAATAAAAATGATACTCTGCAAAATGAAACCTCTGTATTTTCCTGTACTTAATAAAGCCTGAGGTATTTCAAATTCAGTCAGTTTCGTCATTTCATTTCTATAGAAACGCGTTTCTCTTCTTCCTTTTCTACTTCACTTTCTGGAACAAGCTTCAATGAAGAGTATGTCCAACCGAAATACCCGAATAGAATTATAACCCTTTGTGTTGAAGCTCATATGGAATGCAAACTAAAGCATTCATTTTGGTATTTCTAGTCACGGCTGCTATCAGTCAACAGAATTTACGATAACCAATCATTAAAAGCTAAGATTAATTATTAAACATAGAATATAAATGAAAATTTATTAATTATTTTGTGTTTCGTTGTAACTGCAAATTCTAAGAACGTCCTCCTTTTCCAATTGATCATGCGAAGATAACATGTTTGTAGGATGCATTTAAGTAAAGTCAAGCTACCTTTCGCTGTGAAAAAAATAATAGTTTCATCAGCAACTCAATGCAGGGAAATGTATCTAAAGCCTATTTAAGGGCGTCCAGTAAAACAGTTACAATACATTTAAAAGGATATTTGAAAGAAATCTATTATTAATATATTTATTTTTACTCTTCAAAAAGTGCAAATACTTTCGAATTCTTAATGTATAGATAAACACAGGTGATAAGAAATGAGACAGAAAAAGATGTAAATAAAACAGTCTTAGATGCAAATTTCTTTGTGCGACATGTAATAATAATTGCAAAACGTCTATTAGGGGGTGCAAAATTATTAACGCATATATCATGCAAACTAAAAAGTTTAAATACATGATATATTGTACGAAAGGAACATAATGCTGCTTAGCTCCAACCATATTGATCGCACCAAAACTTTGGGATGTGTTATTCCAACAAATATATTTTTAATCAAAACCATGTGAGTTGATTTGGCACACAGCAGGGATTGAAACACATTTGTTATTGAAAGCGTCACATTTGGTATTCTAATAATCTAAATATTTAGGGAAATGCGTACTTCAGCATTCTAAAGTATTTGGCTAAAATTTTGAAAAATTTTGAAAACAAATATGATTTACATGTTTTGAAGTATGCGCTTTAAAAGAAAATTGTGAAAAAATTTCACTTTTGAAATGGATTTTTAAGATTTTTACCGTAAAACTTACTCCAATTATGAGGCTACAAATAAACGCTGCGGTGACGACATCAAGCTTTGCTCCGTTGAAAGGAAGATACGCTCCGGCGTTCAATTCATGGGCGGAAGTCTACAAGAGAGACCAATTGCTTTCCTGCATGAAAGCGTTCCATTTTGTAGTGCTATGCTACAGAAAATTGCTCATCATTTGTGTCTCAGTTTTTCACAGGGTGAAAAGTAGATCTAAAAGTTGCGTATACCTGGGATGGAAATTGAGCTACGAACAACGCCGTCAATACCAGAACAAAAACTTTCACTTTCCGACTTGCCATTTAACTTCCGTTGGAGAGAACGCGACATCTACTTCAACACTTTTCTAGAAACAAGAAAGGCATCTGTATAGTTTCTATTTCGTACCAGGAAATGCATATGCGAAAGAACGACGTAATTCTCAGCATGTGTTTTGAAAATCTGAGAGAGAAATGAAGAACTATTTTCTGTAACATAGCACTACACAACTCTACTCTTTCCAGACAAGAACGCACCTTATTTCTCTTGTAGTCTTCCGCCAGTGAATTGGCTGCCGGAGTGAAACACGCGATGACCTTCGCTTCAGCGGAGCCAAACTGGACATCGTAGCTGCGGAGTTTTGTTAGAACCGCCACAAGTGTGTTGATATCGTTGTACTTGGACGAAAATTTTTATTTAAATATATTTAAAAGGCATTTTGAAAAGAAGTTTTTTTACCATTTGCTATTAAATTCCGTACTTTAAAATATGTATACCTCATTTTCTTGAAGTTTTTAGCCAAAGAAGTTAGGATGGTAAATAATACATTTACCCATATTCATTTAAATATAGATCTAATTGAATAGGCTTAGCAACGAAAAATATGTTGCATGCGTTTGCAACTAGGAAGTAGAGTCATGAAACAAAACCTTGTGACGCATTTCCACTAAAAATCATGCATGTTGAATTGTTTCATCGAAACATTAGATCCGAGTCTGTCCATAGGAGAACCAAGTCCCTTGATGGGAAGCGCAGAACGATGATGGCTTTATTTTCTTCAAAACAGAACTCACTTTCTAGAAAGACTATATTGTTTTATAATTCAAAAGATTCGTGCGTTAAATCATGTTTTCAGGGCCATGTTGTTTTTGTAGTTAACAGATGGATGTTATTTAAGTTTTCCAAAGCCGCAAAGTGAATTATTCCTGATGTGCTGTGCTATAAACCTCGGTGGGCTCAGACTTATATGCTTTTTACTTTACGTCGGTTTTCTATGTTGTGTTTCTTTCCCCATGCGGGTTTTTAGCTGTGAGAGAGTTTGCATGTGTTGTGAGGAAGTTGGTATGTTTGTACTGAATCACCTTCGACTATTCGTATTTCTATTTCTCTTCTTTATATAAATATTTATGGATACATTCAAATCGGCATTAGATTATCTTGTATGTGGATTTGCATAATTGCTGTTTTTGTTTTCCGATGTTTTTGAATAGTTTAGAATTTCGACGAAACAAATTTTGGAATTTTTACTTTTCGTTTTTTACAAAGAGCAAAAATTTAATTGGGTCCCGGAGATAAGATTGTTTTTGTTTCAGATGTGGCATTTTATTTGTCAAAGCCGACATCTAAATTCAGAATTTTCATTTTATGCATAACGCTCATATTCACTTTGTTGTGTACAGTTTCGAGGGTCACACAGACACCTATATTCTGCCTGTTGTTGAAACGAAGTTGACCTGAAAATAGCATGTTTTATTAACTTAACTTAATTAGCAGTAGAAGCCCTATGTACACAGATATGACATAAATAAATTGACACCTGGTTTGTTAATAATATTTTTTCTCTCCGCATGAAATGGAAAGAGATCTAGTTGTAGCTGAATTAAATATCTGGTAGCCATATCCCATGCAGTTCGAAGGGTTTTCACTCAATCAGGGATAGTGGAAATGAAATCAGCAATGGTGCTCTGTGGAATTTGGGTCCACACACATACACACGAATTTGCACCGCTCTTCTGCAAACAGTTACTGGTGTTGCATTTTCTATGAGAGACAGTGTTTTTCTCTTTACCAGTGAGTGAAGATATTTCAAATCTAATTAAATATGCTGAAATACAGTAATGCAGGACAATTTTCTTTATCGTTTTTAATGTTCCAGAATAAATATATCGGAAACATCTGAAAACGCCGCTTGAAACAGTAAGAACTCGGTAAAGACGAAAAAAAAATATTTCCTTTAGGACGGTCCTATTAAAAATAACTTTACGAAATGACGATATGTTGTGATGTCAAGTTGTCACAAACTTGTGCTTCTAGTTACAGGTTAGTCGCATTTTAGGCGAGGAATACATTCATAAGGCCCTCCCACATTTCAGCTTCAGCTCTTTCACAATAGCGTGGGCAACTTAGGGGCTACTTTAATGGACTTTGACATATCCACCATTAATCATTTAACGAATATAACGCCCGAAACACCCTAACATTTAAACAATCTCCACCGGTTACAGAAGGTAGTGTTTTCAACCCCCCACTGTTCTTTCAATTTACAGGACCTTTGCAGAATTAGCCGTAGGGGCTCTCAGTCACGATTGTTGGCTCAAACAAATAAGTAAAACAGGGCGTTGGTACATCGAGGAGCGATATTCTTTACTCTCATGACATCGCGTGACTTATCGGTGAAAAAGTGCAGTTCACTTCAAGACTACAGATCAAAAGTTTCTTGTGACCGAGCACTTACCCTTTCTTTTTTAATTTGTAAAGGGGAGGAGATAATTTCTGAAAACAGTAAGAGACAGTTTTTAGAAATTCTCTCCTCCCCTTTACGCTAGGGACATTTTCTTTCCAAGAAAATTCAAATCCTCGAAGTCACGCCAAGTTCGAACCGCTATCCAGCGGGTTTCTAGGCAGAAGCATTATATCACTCGACCATGGGATGCCTCGCGATTACAGCGTTCTCTAGGAACTAACGAGAAGACCAGTGCTTTGCGAATAAGTTGTTTAATAGAAATGCATTTTTTTCCACGGATCATTTTATTTTTCTGTAGGATGACTTAAATTCCTTCATCATTAATAAACGAAATGCACCTTTTAATGTATATCTTAATTTATTTTTTCTAAATACTTTGCGAATACATTATTCAATAGAAATACATTATCTTTTTTAACATACATCATTTTATTTTCCTGTAGGATGACTTAAATTTCTTCATGATTAATCAACGAGTTAGTTAGTTAGTTAATTGATTTTAGTGGCGCAAGGGCCAGGTTTGGCCAAAGAGCGCCAGACACAGAACTATCAGTTAAAGCATTAATCAACGAAATGTACCTTTTAATGCATATATCACTCTTCTTTTTTTTTCAAAACTTGCGTATTCGTTGTACGTTTCAATATATCAACATTTTTTTCTACCTCTACAAACTAAAAACTACTTTTATTGAGACTATTTTTTTCTGATTCAAAACTAAAAAACGTACTAAGATATTATACACTGGTGTGCAAATCTTACGGACGGACACTAGTGTACACTAACTAGCTAACTCCGGGTATGGAGAAGCGGACACCGCAGAACTGGACATATTGGAATTTCAGTGCCATTAAATTGTTCTGCATAAACACGTTTCGTGTGGCTATATTACCCACTACTTGAGCAACTATTGTCATTAAAATACTGTTTTCAATATTCCATTTTGAGTAAGAAATATAGACATTTCCATGATGTTCGTGCCAAAGACAAAGCAGAGATCTGGCCACCGGAGAACTGCCCACAAAAATTTTAAGGAGCCGTATAAAAATTGTGTTCTGGACTGCTCCGTGGCTATGTCTCCCGAGATTCGTTATCTGACACACATAACATTTCCGTAATTTCGTATTTTCTTATTTACGATATTTTTCAAGGTTTATAAGCTACAGCTAAACAAATCCTCTGCGGGTATGTGCAAACCCAGGAAACTTATTGTAGTGCTTAAAACCTAAAATATGAAATATAAAAAATTTCTGGTGCGATCGGGATACTTTCCGCGTTTACAAGCTACAACTCAACAAATTATCAGACAGAAGGCATGAGCCCACCCAGATAAATTGTGGTGGTGGGGGGAGGGGTAATATCAAGAATAGAATATAAAGAATTTCTCGTCCGATCGGGAGATTTTCAGTATTTACAACCAGAAATACTTTGTTTTATATTTTAGGCATTACGTCCCCCTCCCACCCCCGGAGGTTTTCTGAGTCAGCACATGCCCTCAGAGAGTTTGTTGCGATGTAGGTTGTAAATGTGGAAATCTTCCGGTCGGACCAGAAATTTCTTATATTTTTTTACTGCTTTTACTTATCGTGTCACCCCCCCTCGCCCAACATGCTTCCTGAGGCAGCACATGCATTCAGAAGACAATGTGTTGACTTGTAGGTTGTGAATACAGAAAATCTCCCGACCGGGCCAGAAATTATTCATATTTTACAATTTTGGTTATTACCTCCCCCACCCCCACCCCCGACAGGTTTGCTGAGTAGGCACATGACCTCAGATAATGTGTCGAGTTATAGCTTGTAAATATTGAAAATTTCCCGATCGGAACAGAAATTACTTATATTTTGCACTTTTGGTATTACCCACCCCACACTTGACAGTTTTCCTGAGTCATCACATGCCCTTAGCTAATTTGTAGACTTGTAATTTGCAAAACCTGAAATCTTTTGTTTAGTTGTAGATCACAAATATTTTTTAATAAAGAATTACATTAATAATCGCAATTAAGAAAAGACGAAATTATGGAATCTTTATATGCCTCAGATAATCAACCTCTATGGGTCGTGGACACGAAGCGTAATGTTTAAGTGGTCGTATCAAAAATTTATTTTTATACGACCCCTTAAACTTTTTGTGGCTACTTCTTCGGTGGCTAGTTCTCCTACACCCAGCTAACCCGAGTACGACACTATCACCAAAGAAAACCCCACTGGCACGTGGAACGGCTACGAGAGTGCTTCGATGAAATGGCATAAATGCGCATGTGCATCCACGCCGTTGCCAAATCAAAAATCTTAAATATCGCCGCATAGTAACATCAAGGCAACAATTATGTACAATGGAAACTATAAAGTAGTAGTATCGGTGAATGCTATTTTTAAGGTAACCGTAATGTACAAAGAGTTGTGTTCCAAAATAAATGTTGCTGAAACGTAATTGTAAGATATCTCTGCAAGTGTAACGAAAATGAGAGATTGTAACATTACTGATATGTATCTGAACGTTTTTGTGCCGTATGGGCTGAGTGACACAATATTTCAGGTCCCTGGTCGTTAATGGTCAAAACAGTAAAACGTCTGAATGAAGAACACGCTCTGACCTCAATGTTTACCCGCTACGTGGAGATTTTGGATTTTAGGGAGGCAGACATTTCGACCCACGTATGCTCACAATACAAAATATTGTAGAAAATATGTGTACTAAAATATATAACTAAAGTTTTATTTTTGAATTAAATGTCTTCTTTGAGGTTACTTTCTTTTCTCCTTTTTGTTGTTGTTTGACAGTAGGAAACGACACACAAGTACATACATACTGTGTTTTTATTTAAAAATACAGTTTATATAGCACACGTTTCTTAATGAACGTGGTATGACAATATACAGAACAGAGCAATTAGATACTGACCGGAATTAATTTTGATAGAACTGAATTAAACCAAAAGGAAACCACAGAAGCAATGGCACTGTTCTCAGTTTTGCTAGCTTTCACATTCTTGGTGTTACGATCTTTTACCTGCTACTGGTGTTAAGTGCTCATATCCTGTCTTTTTTTAAAGGTTCTACGAGACAAGGTATGTTGGGGAAATGCTTTTCACTAAGATACGAGCATCATGCTAATCTGTACAAACCCACATTTGAAACATCTCTGACCTTTATTAGGTTAGCAAATCAGTTCTAAAGTTTTAAATTGAATAACAAAGATAAAAAGTTAGGAAATACATTCTTATTAGCAGCTTTCTTGTACACGTGTTCAGTTCACTCCTTAATCAACGAAGGTGTTCTTTTAAGATCGTTTTACTACATTTTGCTATCACATAGTTAATTCGTTCTAGCCAGTTTAGGGGTTAAACTCTTTGCCGCCCCGGTGGCGCAGTGGTCGTTGAACAGACAAGTCGCATTTTTTTCGGCTCTTGCGTAGAAGTCAACGTTCGTTTGTTTGCTTGTTCTTTTTGTGGTATTTCGTCGTTTTGTGTTTTGGTTGCAGTGTTTCGTACCCTCGCTTCACGAGCAGTGAGGCTGAGTGCCGAGTGGGTGCTCATTTTTTGTTTTTTTTAATTTTCGTGTGTCGTCAGTTACGACGCATGAGTTTTGGTAGGCCAGTGGTCGAGAATGTCCACTACCACTGTGAATAAGTCACTGTCTTCGACAGCTGCTTCGTCGATTGCTGATATGTCTTCGCTTCATAGTTCTGTGTCTTCTTCGGGAATGTTCGTCGACTAGTGCTGCTGGACTTCCAGAGACTGTGCTTCTGGCCACCCGTGTGCCGGCTGCGTCTAACATTCCTGGTTCTGCTAGTTCTACTTCAACGTCGTTCGCACAAGCTGTGGGAAGTACCTCATATATTTATAGTGATTCTGCACCACATTTCAAACGTGTAGCTTCGGCGTTGAAAATTATTCTTCCAAGTGATTCACCGCAAGGTAAGCAATTGTCGTCTGCCTTATTATTAAGTGTTTTCATTCCTGCTTTGCGTGACACCCCACTCCCCCAGTATCTGCATGCTGTGTCGAAGGTCGTTCCAGCCGAAGGCATTGTGTCCACTATTCGCTTGGGTGGAGGGGTGGTTGTTCACTTCACCCACCAGCAAGCAGTAGATTTAATTATAGTTCATGGGGTTGATATTGGGTCCTTTCATCTACAAATTGTCGCTGCAGCCCAAAAACCAGTTACGGTGACCCTCTCTCCTGTACCAACGGCTGTTCCTAATTCTCTGTTGATTGATGCCCTCAACACGATGGGTCGTGTTGTGGGAGTGACCAAGATTCTTCCAGCTACAGCCCGTAATTCCCCCTGAAACATGTGCAGGGTGGGCGCCGCCAGTACCGGGTTAATTTTCCAACTTCTCAGTCAATTGCGGAACGCCCTGCAACTCTGGAATTAGTCACTGATACCCGGACGTACATTTTTAATCTTTTTGCTGGGGTTCAATGCTTCCGCTGTAAAGGGGAAGGTCATCTCGCTTCTGCTTGTCCACATGCTACTCCTGGTGCTAGATCTGATTCTTCATTAGCTACTACAGTTCCGGTGGCCGCTGCCCTGCGGATGTTGTGCAGGCCGCTAAGGCACCCGCTCACATTCTACCTTCATCAATTTTGCCTGCTGTTTCTCCAGTCGTTTCTTCCCACCCGGTTCCTGTCGTCGTACTTGATAGTTTGGAGCCCTCCAATGAGGATTTTCCATCGCTGGAAGTGACTGCACCTAAATCACAGCGTAAACGCCCCAGCTCACCTGGTGTTTCTACTCGCTCTTCCCGTTCGTCTCAACGTCTACGGTCCAAGAAAACAGCCCATTCTACCTTTGGGTTCACCTAGCCATCACGAGCCAAATTCTGAATTACTAGTTTCGAACCGATTCGCATGTCTCCAGGATGATGATGTTATGGACACGGTCGCCCCTGATCCTGATGACACTGCAATGGTTGACTCTGACGATAATTCTCCTTCTCCTACACTTCTTGACATTTCTACTATGTTTGAAGAACTTGCGGTGCCTTTGCACTCCTCTTAACTTATCTGATCTGTATGCATTGACCAATCGCCCGCGTAATGCGAAGTTGATCACACTACCTTGCATTAAGAGTAAGCTTCACTTGCTGCCTGAAATGATTGCACAGCTAAACGAGTTCCATGCATTTATAACTAATGTTACTTTGCCTGGCGGGACTGAGCAATATGCTCGCCGGCTGGGCTACCTACTCAAGATTTTGAGGGCTGAATTGGAAAGCTGGATGCAACCTACCGGTGATGTCCTTGTTAACACTACTTAGCTTTAATTGTAGAGGGCTTGCGTCTTCTGCGGCGAATGCTTTGGTTTTCGAGGACGTTCGTTACCTGGGGGCTAATATCTTCCTCCTCCAGGAGACGAACTGTTCCTTGGATAACGGGTGTTCCCGCTGGAGACGCTGGCCCTATATTTTTTATCATAATTACCGGACCCATCATAGGTCTGGCACCGCTATAGCATTTCATGTACGTTTTCATTCTTCCCTTTCTGATCTTGTTGAGTCACAGAGTCTGCTGGGTTCTTTTCAACATATTTATTTTTGTTTTTGTTCTAAACGTATTCATGTTTTCAATATCCATATTCCGCAATCTGCTACGGATGCAGAAACTCTCCTCCAACATCTTTCTTCTATCCTTTCGAACCTCCATCCAAATGATACAGTCATTGTTGCAGGCGATTTCAATTGCACTTTGCAACCCGGTTTTGACCGAGATGGTTCAACCGAAAGCCGTTCCGACCTTGTTTCCAATCTCACTCAACTCGTTGTTAATTTTGATTTGATTGATGCATTCCGTTCCCTCCATCCCCGGTCCAGGGAATTTCCCTGGTTTCTCCCGGTTGCTTCACGCTGTGTCGTAGCACGCCTAGATAGATTCTATGTTTCCAGTTTTCTCCATTCCTCTCTAGTTGCAGTTACTCATCATCCTTCCGTTTCGTCAGATCATCGCCCCGTTCTTTTAAAACTTTTTTTGCATTCTTCCTCTGTTTCCTCTCCCCCAGTCTGATCGCTCGACGATTCAGTTTTAACTGATCCTGATTTCTGTGCTGAAATTCGCTCTATGATCTTGTCTTCTGTGCAACAACTTTCTTCGTCTGACGACCCAGTGGCTCTGTGGCTTTCCACGAAAATTTCGATTATTTCTTTCGCACGTCAGTTTTCTTTCTCTTCCCGTACTTCTCGCTTTCAAGATATTGATGTTCTCCGTCGTAAATTGCAGACTATTTCTCCTTCTGAACCTTCTTTTCCCGTTTTTCAAGCTCAACTTCGTCGTATTCTGTTTACTTTTGCTTCATCAGCCCTTACTCGTCTGAAATTCACTCACTTGCGGTTTCACGACGACCTCTTTTCTAGTTTGAAGTCCCTTGAGGAGTATCATGTTAAAAGCAACACAATTTCCTTTCTTTCACTACCTGACGGATCTACAGTTACCGACCCTTATCGTATCTGTGAACTTACTTTTTCCCATTATTCTGATCGTTTTCAACACCGACTCCTTTCTCCTGCAGATACCTGTCCTCTGCTTCATGTCCTCCCTCAGGTTCCACATTGTTTTTTTTTATTTTCTTGTTTCTCCTATCTCTCCTTCTGAAGTCCGCTCTGAAATTTCCAGTCTGAATGACCATTCTTCCCCTGGCGCGGACAGTCTTCCGCTCTCATTTTATAAGAAGTTACTTCTTTCTCTCCTCCCGCCTCTGGTTGCATGTTTTAATGCCGTTTTTACTTCTTCAAATTTTCAGTCTTCTGATTTCACTTTTGCTATTCTCCGTCTCATCCCCAAAACCGGAAACCTTGGTCTTTTTTCTAACTGGCGTCCTATCTCTATTCTTAATACTGACTACAAAACCTTTGCTAAAATTCTCGCTTTTCGCCTCAATCCCGTCTTGCAGCATTTAATCCACCCCGATCAAACTTACACTATCCCCTCCCGTTCGATTACTACCAACAGTTCCACCATTCGCAACTTACATTTTATTGTTTCCCATCTTTCCGAACCTCTCGCAATTTTTAATATTGATCAGAAACAAGCTTTTGACTCCATTAATCATTCTTATCTCTTTGCTGTTCTTCGTCATTTTGGCTTTCCTACTCCTTTCTGTCAAGCTCTTATTAATCTTTACTCTCACCCTTTTTTCCGTATTGGCACTTCCACATTCATGACAGCTACCATCCATTTTGACAACGGGATCCTGCAGGGTTGTCCCCTTTCGGATCAACTTTTTACGCTTGCATTTGAACCTCCCTTCATTTGTCTGCGTTCTCGTTTGTTTTCTGTGATTCCTCGCAGTATTGCTCCTACTCGTCCCCACCGCATAGTCTTGTCTGCATATGCTGATGACCTCACTCTCTTTCTTCGCACTGAACGTTCTTTCGGTGTTGTCCTTTCTGCTTATCGTGAGTATGCTTCAATTTCCGGTTCCGAACTTAATCTGTCTAAATCTGTCGGTCTGTGGGCCGGATCGTGTGTGGCACACGGTGATTGCCCTTGGGGTGCCAGTTGGTCATCCTCGGTCATTAAACTTCTTGGTGTGTACGTTGGAAATCCCGCGGCGGTTGCTGATGCCACAAGGATTCCTTTGGTTAAGCAGCTCAATCGCCGTCTTGCTCCTTTTTGCCGGTTCAAACCTTTTTTGTCCTTTTTTGCAGAGCACATCTATTTTCTTCCTTTCTTCTTCCCATTCTGACACATTCGTGGTGCGCTTATTTTCCCTCGCCCATTTTTCTCCAATACGCTCAACGTTTGATTACTGATTTAATTTGGAATAAAGTTCACTGGGTTCATCGTTCTACTCTCGTCCTTCCTCTGTCCTTTGGAGGTCTTGCCCTCCCAGATCTTTTTCAAAAATCTAATGCTATTCATCTTCAGATCTTTCTCCGTTCTTTTTCTCATCCTCAGATTTCATCGATTACTATTGTTGATACTTGACTTTTCCCTCGCAGTCCGTTTCTCACTCTTGCTACTTTCCTCCGTATGGATCTGTTCCCCCTCATTCAAGATCACTTTCCCGATACTTATCGCACCTTCTTTTCCCTCTGGCATTCCTTATGTCCCGTCCATATCCCACCTACCTCAATTAATGATCTGCTTGCGGAACCTCTCTTTTACTCTTCTGCACTCCGTTCTCCCTCTTCACCGTACTTGTGCTTCTCCACCTGGTTCGCCAGTGGCGTGGTACAGGTATCCCAACTTGTAGATGCTTCTCTCCGCTGGAAGTCTCTTTCCCAAATCGACCCCTCTCTTGCTGACACTCCCTTACATCGCGTCCAACTCCGGTTGCTTCATATTCAGCTTCAACGCCTTTACCCGTCCCTCGTGAATTCTTATGGGTTAATTGTTTCTTCTTCGGCGTCCCCTTGCCTTCCTTTTCTGGTTTATTTGAATGATGTTCCCTTTCTGGTGCATCAAGTTACTGCAAAACTCTTGTACCGCCACTTTCTTACTTATTTTAGAACACCTCTCACTATTCCTTTTGTGCCACCTGATGAAACCTCTCAGACATGGATCGATTCACACACTTCTCTGGCTTCCCCAAAAGCTACTGATATTCATTGGCTCCATCTTCATTGTCGCTTGCTCACACCACGGACTCTTCATCGTTTTGGTCGCCTGTCTTCTCCTTTGTGTTTTTTTAGTTCAGCGCTCGGTGATGTTCATCACGCATATGACTCCTGTTTAGTTTTACAGCCTCTTTTTTCATTGATGTTTGCTCTTCTCTCCAAGGTCTGTCCTTCCTTTCACTCTGTTTCACATTACTATTTTCTTCGCCGTCATCATCCTTCCGCTGCTGTTCACAATCCAGTTAACGCGTTTTTAATTTTGCAGGCCAAACTGACTATTTATTTATGCTATCATACCAGTGTTGATCGGCCTGCTCTTCGTCGATATCATCCTGCGAGAGTTTTTCTCTGCCGTAGGTTTCGTTCCTCGATCAAGTCCATCATCCAACTTGAGTACGAGGTAGCTCTGGCCCGGCAGGCAGTTCCTGCTTTCTTCTCGTCTGGTTCCCCACCTCCCATGTTTTCGGGTTGAGCATGGGTTGATTGAATTCGTTTCATCAGTTTTTTTCTTGTTTTTTTTTTTGGTGTACTGGTTTCTTCACTTTGTTTGTTTTTGCTTTTCCGGGTTGTTGTCTTGTTCTGTTTTTGATTGAGCTGCAGGTTTTTTCCCCCTTGTATTCATTTTTTTCCTCTGATCCTGTTGTTTTTCCTTTTAATTTTTTACCGTTTTCCTTTTCTTGTTGTTATGATGGCCCTTTGGTAATGTTGTACTGTTTTGCTTCCTTGAGATTCCGGTCTTTTTGCTGTTTTTTCCCCTGTGCTTTGTTAGCTCATTCTACTGGTCGGTATATTCTTTCTTGGATAGTGCTTTTCTATACTTTTCCTCTTACTAGCGGCCTCGGCCTCTTTGTCTGAATTTTCTTGCCGTTTTGCGCTGTGATTGGATGTTTTACAGCTAGTTGCTTTGACTTTTTTTCGGTCTGGAGTCCGTGGGCATTTGTGTTCCTGTGTTCTGTGTGTATTTTTTTCTGGTTCTTGGTGGTGCTGTGCAATCGGTTATTGTTTTTTGTGTCGGTATTTTTGTTGAGTTGTTTGTCTATGTATTATTGTGTGCTTGCTTTATATGTTTTCGTCGGCCACAGTTGTTGGTCGACGCATTTCTTGTTGTGGTGTTTTGTTGTACAGGTTGGCCACCAATTGTTTGTGATCAGTGTTATTGTTTGGTATAGTGTGATGCTTGTTGGGTGTTGTTGTTTTCCGTTAGGCTAGTCTGTGTTGTCTAGTTTTGTAAAAAATTTTGGGCGTGTTGTGTTTATTTTGTGCTTGTTTGTTTGTTGTTGTTCCTGATCTTCTTTTTTGTACTGTGTTTCCTGTATGTGGTATTCCCGTGTTTTTGTAATTGCTCTTGCTTTTTGCACGTGTTTTGTTTAGTTGTTCGGATGGCGGCTGTCCTACTCGCTCTGCTCCTCTGTGAGCTTTTTAATACTGTGATTGTATTTTACCTATACTGCTAATGTGATAATCTTGTTTTTTACTTGTTTGTGTATGTTCTACTTTCCTGTTTCAGTTGGCTCCGCAGTTTAGGGAGCCTTTTTTTTCTCATGCCCTGTGTTTCATGTTCACTTGTTTTGCTTTTTTTATGAAATTTGAATTACTTAGTGTGGCCCTGCTGGTCTCGTTGTGTTTTTTCATTGTGTACTCAGCCTTATCTCTCGTTTTCTATACAGTGTGCTTCTCGTTCGTATCTTGTCTATTGGGTTACGTTGACCCAAAGAGTCGGTCAACGCACTATTTGCCTTGTGCTCATTTTTTTTACTGTGCCTCTCGTGTTTTTTTCTTGACTGTATGCAACTGCATGTGTAGTGAAGTAGTCAGTTAAGGCAGTTTTGTCTTTGATTATGTGTTAAGTGCACTTTTTGTGTTTTCGTTTTTGTGTTTCTTTGCACTCAAGCTAGGGTTCCACGTCTTGCTTCGTGTTTCTCCTGTCTGGGTTTTTCCTGTAATATTGTATTTTTTCTCGGCCCAGCCTTCTGTTGCCGTGCACGACTGGACGTACTTTGTGTTGTTTTCAATGTGTTATGGTGCTATGCGATCTTGTTTCCGCGTGATTCTCTCTGTAGCGCCACGTCGGCTTTCAGGGTTTGTCAACGCGCGACTTTTGTTTTGAGTATGAAATTTGAATTGAGTGCGATTTTTTTGTGAACCTCTTGTGCCTTTTTAGCTACATTTATTTTGTGTGATGCAGCGGTTTTTCCCCTTATTATCATGTATTCTTCTGTACAGTGTTCCTTCTGACATACATGCGTCACTTTGTATTTCGGTTTTAGTTATAGTGGTTGGTTAACACCCCTCTTTATGTGCACGGTTTTTTGTTTTTTATGTTCTTCTTGTACTAATGTTTTGGCCGCTGCTGCAGGTTTTCAGAGGTACAGTTTTGTTTCTCCTGTCGCTGTCTTGCAGTGTCAGTCAATTTGTGTTGTGTTGTATTGTGTTTGTGTTTTTTACCTGTCACTTTTGTGTTCGCGCTGTTATGTACTAGTCTTTGGAATGTGTTTCCTTCCCTCTTTGTGATGTGTGTGTTTTTTGTTTTTGTTTTCTGTGTTCCTTTTTTATCTGTATATATTTTAATCCTGTTCTGATGTTACCAGTTTTCTTTCCTCCTTTCTTTAGTGTTGAGAATTCTTGGCCTCGTCTCTTTTAATACAGTCTCATGTGACTGAAGCGTATCACATGTACCTTGCTTTTAGACTAATAAAGGTTTATTTTGAAGGCAGTGGTCTAAGGCGATGGCCTCTGATTATTCGTCCGAAAGGGGTCTGGGTTCGAATCCCGGTGAAGCATGGATGTTGTGGTTGTCTTAAGGCACTGGCTCTCTCCCTTCCCTGGAACCAGTGACCCTAAATTAGGGACGGGCGACGGCTTATAGACCATTGAGTTGCTCACGGTGGTCAAACCTCGAATCAAAAAAGAAAAAAAAACTCTATTTCTTCCTTTGTACTTGTTTCAAGACGATGAATTTCATAACTATCTTAACATGGTTTAGCGAAGATATTAAGAAAAAATTACTCTTTTTAGCACAGATATTAAGAAAATGGCATTTTACTTCTTTTTTTTTTATTTATTTTTATTGGAGGTTTAACGACCACCGTGAGCAACTCAATGGGCTATAAGCAGTCGTCCGTCCCTAATTTAGGGTTACTGGTTCCTGGGAAGGATGAGGGCCAGTGCCGTAAGATAAACACAACATCTATGCCTCACCGGGATTCGAACCCGAACCCCTTTCGGACGAATGATCATAGGCCATTGCTTAGACCACTGCGCCATCGGAGCGGCCTTTCCGTCTTCAAACAAATACACCGCTAAATAAAACACCTCGATTATTTGAACTTAGAATCAGTAATAATTGCGTTGCAAAAAAACCTTATTTTATAGTAGGTTCATAAAATAAGGCTTTATGCAAAGCATAAAGCAGATTCTCATGTACCGTTTGGAATGAATCTGAATCCCCTCCAATAAGAGAGCATCTGGGGTTATCCATCTCGGACACTCGGAGCTCCATTCTGATACTGCTCGGATTTAACAATGCATATTTTCCTGAAGGTTTTGCACAAAACCTAGAGAAGCGTATGGATACACGGCGAAAAATCTAAGCGCCGTTTGGCATATAAATTATTAAATTTATAGAGGGAAGCTCATACATTTTTAGGTAATATACCGAGATCGATATGAACCATATATACTAGGAACGTAATTTACAATCAAAATAGAAGATACCTCCATATTTCCTAAAAGAGAATATAAATTTTGTTTATACATATCTTCGTTTCCAAATAAAGGTTCTGGCAAACTCCGCTAGATAAAAGATTCTCCTATTACCCCTATTGGTGATACATTCTCAAAAATGTGTTAATTTAGAAAGATAAAGATTCAGCATTATATGTGAGAAAAGAATTATATATTTGCTTTTACTACCTTACTAGTAGAAATTCTTCCCACAGATTGTAAGCATTTCAACAGGCTATAATTTGTAAAGTAGATAGAATCATGAATGTAAGCAATATGCTTTGCAATAAGTTGTGTGCAAACCGAATATGGAATTATAAATTGAAATGTCAATTTATCACTTTAACTAATGGAAGTATAAAATTATATATTTTGCAATCTAGAACGTTTATCACAGGTAAATTAAAATATACGCTACAGACCGTTTTAACTATTATGCCTCAACTCATTCTAAACAACTTCATAAAATTTATAGTTGTGTGATGAAGTCGAAAGGGGAATCAGACAGCAGCATAAGCTACCTTTAAATCTTTAACAGCACGTGGGTGCAGTTCATTGCATTTGGGCATATATATACGACAAGCCACTAACAGACATTTTATGTAGCCAATACCAAGACTAATTCAAGCAGCATTAAGGACAAAAGGTGGCCCAACAGCGTGCTAACCAAGTGGTCATAATAATTTAGCCACTCAGTGTATAAGTTGTTAAATTTAGTTGACCACCCCGGCGGTTAAATGATCTGTGTTGTTGGCTTTTTAGCATTTCTCAGAAATGCGAAACGGTTTTAGTTTCTGCTGAGGCATGGGAACTGTGTGAGTCTGATTGAATTTTCCTCTCGTTTTCCCGACACTTAACGTATGTGTACAGGCTAGAGGCATACCTGTACACATAAATTGAGTGTTGGGCGATTGCTTATGCCTTGTTCGTTGCGGTAGTTAAGGCAGGAAAAGCATCCTTTGAATTCCTTGCTTTCAAATGCTAAAAGTCTATCGTACGAAAACGTAAATCACGTACAAGAAAACGGAAACAGAACCATAGCCGCTGCTCCATGCTTTTTTCCGACCGAATTTTACCGTAACGATATGCTGCAGCATCAGAAGTTTTGCCCAGGATAAAAAATCAAATATTGGCACCATATGGAAATTCCAGCATTCTATAGTTGAACGCTCAACAATGTTCAGTAACTCAAAACACTTAGTGATATGTGTTTCACTAACGAAATGCTAAATTTGTAGGACTCAAGATATTTATAGCCATTTCCAAATCTATTGTATTTTTAGCACTGGAGTATTGCTTCCATACAGAATTCAGCACTTGCTCGTTTTAAAAGAGTTGTTTCATCGAAAACTAATCTTTAATAGACTCGTGGTTCAGAATTGCATTGTTTAGAAACACTTCAATCATAGGACCTAATATTTCAAGAATTCCTTTTGTACAACTATTTCTATAAAGCATCGTAAGTTTTCTTTTCTTCAATGGAGAAATTTTCCGTTTTTTTCCGTTTATTAAAGACCTTCCAAAGGTGTTATCAGCACATGTAAAATGCAAATTGAAATCACTGGTAGAAATTAGGTACACGGTTTTATGACCTTATACATCATGCTATATGCTGGAGCTTTTTTTTTTAAAGTTCAAAATAATTCCGAACATTAGAGTTCGACTCAATTCGATTCCATCATGCTTACATTAGAGGTTACAGTTGAATAATTATATAGCAACTGATAAAATCATAAAAATACTTTAAAACTACTAATATTATTTATCAATCGTCAAATCAAAGCTATAAAACGAGGAAAATAAAGCTTTGCATTCCGCACTCGTTTTCCTAATTCTAGCGGAGTTTAAATAAATGAGTATTTAAATTGATTTTAAAAAGGTCTGTGGAACGTAGAGAGAGAGTGAGAGAGAGATAATGTTTACCCATTTTTCTTGCAATTTTTTTTAAGTGACTTGCGAATCACCAAAGGCAGTGACATTTTCTTCGCAGGTATATTTTGTTCTTTCATAGTTGCGATCTCTGTAATATCTGGTCGTTTTGAATTGTGCAGGACAGTGCTCATGTTATAGTGTTCCCCTTGTGAGAAGTATTATGCTTTCCGAATGATTGAGTGTGATATCTTTTAATCTTGTAAGTTACCGTCACCTATAGAAAGTGCAGCGCATCGAGGTAATAAACATCATATATTTTTTTAATTTGATGTTTACCGACCACCGTGAGCAACTCAAAGGGTTATAAGTGGTTGTCCGTCATTAATTCGCGGTCACTGCTTCCCAGAAGGGGAGAGAATCAGTACCGTTAGACAAAGACAACAAACATGCCTAACCGGGTTTTGAACCCGGACCTTTCACTAGCGAATGGTCATAAGCCAGCGCTTAGACCACTGCGCCACCGGGACGGAAAACACCAGATAGGCCCGCCTAAATATTACGAAATACTGGATCACTCCCAAAGGAAGTTCTAGCATATTTATCTTTTTTATTAACCGTGTTATCTTGTGGGAACTTTTAAATGATATTCCCGCCAACAAGCACAACTTGAATTTTTTTCCTAATCTTTTTATTACATATATGCATTTAATACTTTTGCACATTTCATTTAAAATATTCATATACATGTATAACAAATAAGGAATAGAGTGGGCACTTGTGTATGAAATTAGACATACATATGTGATCAACTATGCCAAATCCAAACAGACACTCCAAAGTGTAGGACTTCTGCGAGGTAGCAATTTGATGAAACATTGCACTTCCTAATTCCATTTTACACAAGGGCACAATGTTAGCAAAATATTATTCCTTAACCTCAGAAATACACCACATTCATTACATCACATTACCTGTTCAGGCTTTATAGATAAAGGGATGCGTCAATGTTTGGCCACAAAATGTGCTTAACGTATATTATTATAATTAATTTTCCGAAGAATATTATGAAACTTATTAAAATATTTTGAATAAGAACCCTTTGCACCGCAGCAGTCCTTGTAACTATGGAAAACCTTGGAACAATTTCACTTGTTCTTCATAATTGCTTTATTCCATGAGCTATAATTTGACGGATAGTACTTATCGGGAGTATTTTGTGGTTCCAAATAAAATTTGTGTTATTTTCTTAGGTTTATTTATTTTCTTACAAAGAAAAAATGTTTCAATATTTCTTTCCTTTCTGTAGATTTTTATATATTCTTTTTAAGTGATATCTACAGTTAAGGTCCCATTGTCCAATTTTTTTCCTTTCTGTAGATTTATATATATTCATTACGCTGATATCTACAATTAAGTTCCCATTGATTTGCGAGTATCAACAGCAAAAAGAAACATGTGAACTTGTTCCTCTAAAATTAATATCCTCAAACTCTCCGGTTGCCTTCCGTACACAGTTTATTGAAGTGTGTGTATCTATAATATGTTGTTATGCTAAATATCTTTACAGCATGCTGTTTAGTATTTTTTTTCCAAGTTTTCATATTGTAAAGTAATGCATTTTTATTAAGCGCCCAAACATCATTTCAAATTGAACGGACGCATTATGAATTTAATTTACGAAACGTTGTAATTAGCTATTTTAACGTAACTGACAATGTTTGAAATCACCCGTAGATTATCATGGGCATTTTTTGCTTGATAAATTCACAGTTGACTCGTACCAGGAACATCAAATAGAAGACATCGCTCTTTCCACGTTTATAAGTGAGTCACGCAACACTTTCTCATCGGCCGCCACCAGGAATCGAACCCAGGGTCTTTCAGTTACGCGCCGGATATGCTTCCACTGCACCACATCGGCCTCGAAGTTCTCCAGACTCACAAACGGCAAACTGCCAAACCACATGGCAGGGTTGCCTCTTTGGAACCACGCACATTTCGGTGACTCATTTATAAACGTGGAAGAGCGATGACTTCTATTTGATGTTCCTGGTGCACGTCAACTGTGTATTTATTTTGTAAAATTGATTCAGGATGAAACATTATCTTTCATACACAAGGTATTAACTATATTATGAGTAAAAAGGAAAACGAGAAACACTATTAACGAATTTGGGTAAAACAGAAGAAAGTGCGTTGTTGTTCGAGTCCTAGTTAGGGTTTTAGTCGATCATTAAACGAGCAGTGTTTTATTTAAATATCAAAGAAGTATAGGTGCAAACAATTCGTTAAATGTAGCTGCTTTTTTAAGTCGAAGAACAGATTTGAAGAAGAATTCATAAAATCCCGAATTGGTGTTCCAGGGGACAAATATGAAAATTTAGCACATTATGGCTGAGAAAGCTGAAATTTTTCCCAAAGAAGGGAATGAAATAGCAGCCGAAAGCAAATCATAAATGTATATAATGACTGGTATTCGCTGTTACGTGCTTTTTAAAAGCAAGTTTTTAGTTCAGGTATTTGATTCTCCATTCATTTGGACAATATTCTTTTTATTTTCACAGCGCAAATTTAAATAAACACGTACCGAGAAAAACCATAGAACGATTGATGTTTGAAAATAATGATTTGGACATGATGAGTTATCCCCAGTTATTTGTTAGCTATCTTTCTCCTTTAAATAGCTGCATTGAAATCCATATGGTCATATGTATATACTTATTTATATAGTTTTAGAGAACGCCAGAAGAATTTTTTATACAGCATGTCTAGGACAGCTTTTTCGAAAACTGCAGAATGCTGACTTCGAAGTGGATTAAATACTTTCAATCCTGTTCTGACCATGATTGTTTTACAATCAGAATATCCAAATTTTGAAATGGGGTCTCGATTTCTCAAACGGCTAACCGTTTCGGAATGTTCGAGACTAGTAGTAGTTCCAGTGCTTAAGGATTGCGTGAAAATTACCAAAAATCGATCTGGGCACAAAACTACAAAGGACTGCGGAAGGTTGATTTGAGAGGTGAGTGGGATCACTGGACACTTGAAAGCACTGGACACTTGAAAGCACCCATACATGGCGGACTAATTCTGGACTACCCAGACACACCATCAGCAGAGAGGACACGGGGTTCGTGACAGCGGCACGCACAGATAAAACAATGTTCTTGTCCAACAATCAGTGACATGTGGCGACTGTACAAGCAACTCCTGTGTCCGCCAGAGCCATTTCCAGACGCCTGGCAGAGGCGAATCAGCATTCTCAATGGCCATTATATATTCAGCAATTGAAACCTAACCATCGTCAGCGTCAATTGCAGTGATGTTAGCAGCGAACAATGTAAAATGCTACGGACTGGCGGCGTATATTATTTAGTGACGAATCGCGCTTTTCTATGGGAACGGATGACCACCGCGTCAGAATGAGGAGGACCGCAGATCAGCGATAGAATACCAAATACATTGTACAGCGGCACACGTCCCGAACTATATACCTGATGGTCTGGGGAGCTTTCGCGTATACCAGCCGGTCTTCCCTTGCAGAGATCCAAGGGACGTTACAGACCAGCGCAATGTACAGGAGATCCTGCGATCCCATGTGGTACCTTTCCTGGCGGGACAGCGCGGAGACATTTTCCAGCAAAATAACTCCTGTCCGCACATGGCTTGGGTTTCCCAGGACTTTATACGTCATGCTTCGACTTCGATGCCTTAAATGCCTGCCAGATCGCCATATCTCTCTCCCATCGAGAACGTGTGGGACCAGGTGGTACGCCCGCTTTCTCCATGTCACAGTGTTAGTGATTTACAGCATCAGTTTTAAGAAATGAATGCCATACTGTGCCTAGATAACATTCGGCGTCCCTTGACACAGTGCCGAACCGTATTATCGCATGTATCACAGCACGAGGCGGTCCGACGCGGTACTTATCCTGAGCGGTATATGTACCGTATGTCGGAGCGAAAATGTCCTGCTGCTATGGTATTTTAATCATTCCTGTCCTTGCCATGTACCATCTCACTACTAAAATCTCATATCAATCCGACACCTCATTCTTGGTAAGCGAATTTTCATGGCAAAGTGTTTATCATGTACAGGTCATACTCCATTTAGATGACTTTTAATTAAAATTACAATTTGAGCCTAATGAAAGGCGTAAGTATCTTATCAGCAATAATTTGGTACAAAGAAAATATTACGAAATTTATTATTATCATTTTTTCTCATATAGTAGTGAAAATAAAAATAAAATATATTGCTCAAGAGAAATTTCTAATTAAGAAATATTATTTTCAATGGTAAATTATTTAATGATGAACAAAATAACTTATACGCTTTCTTGACATGCTATAAATATGAAAATGTACGGAGTTTTATATTTCAGAAGTTCCATTTTGATTGTAAAGATTATGAATCCGTTCTTAGCCGGTGATGGCAAATTGAAGCATGTCTTATTCTACTAAGTAAGTTTTAGTGCCTTCCTCCTTGAAAAAAGATTGTTTCTCAGTCGCGACGTGATTTGCTTACTCCGAAGTACATCGTGTTTTACTTATGTGGTCAGAGCCTGCCTAATAAAATCGATGCTTGTGTGCGACATATTTCTGAATACCAATAGCAGTCAAAAACACTCTTTTTCATTCTTTCTTTGAGGTTAACATAATCCCCAAAATATTTGCTCAAATACTTCTTTCCTCGCTTTTGTCCTCATGGGGAATATAACCTTTTCAAATACATCAACCGAACGTCCAATATTTTCTTGAATTCATCATTTTCAATGTATCATTCCGCTTTTACATCTGGTTCGGCAGTTAAGCGCTACGACAGTTGGACACTCGTAATACCTTTCTGTACCACCCTCACCGCTCAACTGTACATCGACGACATTCTACGACCTGAAATGTTACCATTCCTGTCGCAGCAACACCGAGCAAATTTTCAACATGATAATGCCTGGCCACACACGGCACGGTTCTCGTTAGGTATTCTTCCGTAATTTGGACACCCTTTCATGGGCAGCCCGATCACCAGACTTCTCATCGATCGAACATGTTTAGGATATGATGGAACGCCACCTATGCCTATCCCGGAATGCCCTAGATCTGATTCGCAATATGGGCACCATCTGGTATGCTATATCTCAGAGCAGTATCCGTTAAACGTATGATTTTATGCCACGCCAGGTTACCGCTTGCACCTAAGTCAGTGCTAACACTAAAACGTACTGACCTGTTCCACTCGAGGTGCTGTTTTATCCGAATAAGTGACACAAATCCTCTGGAATTTCATTTGTTTCCGGTATTTTATATACACGTACGTACATCGCACATAACAAATTTTTAATCCATTGGATTTTCCCCTTCCGGGTGCTTCGTTATTTTTTTCTTTTCTTTGTTGTGTGCTTGGTTCTTTTTTCAAAGTGCGTATTTTAAACCTATTTAACACCGGTACATGACAATTTACTTTCCAAATTAGAAGACTATTGTTTCAACACAAATTTCCCCATTTTTTGGAAACATAGTTTTCAGTATTTTATAAATAAAATGTATTGAATTTAAAATTTGTGGACTTATTGTTAGATCATCATCCAGCACCCAACATTCTCCTTAAGCCTTTAGGTAGGCCAGATTTCAATCGGTAAAAAGTCGTAGGAAACAACTGAGAATTTAGGTCAAGAGTGATTTGGATCAGAATTGATCTAACTCAAGAAACACGTGCATACCTCATCCGTTGCTTAGGACTCCCAGGTCAAAATGAAATGTTTGCATGTGGTCGACTGCCTTTGAAATCGGGAGTTCAATCGATTTGGAACGAAGAGGAAAGAAGTGCAACATTTATTATATCAGACCTTAATTATAGAGACCACAGACCTTAATTATATCATACCTTAATTGCAACAGACCGCAGACCTTAATTATATCCGCAGCAGGTCTCCGAAGTAAACAGTCTCTTGGCGATAGACCAATATAGGAATGCAAAGTTGATCTAAAATTTCGCCTTCTGCATCGGAACCCATAGCCTGGTGTATTTTACTCCAAGGACGTGTTACTGGCGTGGGACATTTATCAAAATGTCAAACCATAGGGATTTGACTTTTGACAAATGTGCCAGAACGTACTCATATCCTCAGCAACCTGGCTCCGAAGATCTCCACAGGGCAGCGCCCCAGTGGACGAAAATGTAACTAATAAGCCGTAAGAGTATCTGTGAAAATCTGGCTTTTGCTTTCATCTTTACAAGACAAACAACTCTTCCCTCCATTGTTGGTGTTTTAACCTCGGGATTCCTATCACGTGACGGACGTTAATATTTCTCAGTCGGACCGCTGAATCACTTGTAACAGTAGTGTTTTTTGCCTCTGTATATTTTGTTGTCTGGTTAACTTAACAAAAAATAACGCTTTTTCACATGTCCTCCAAATTTGAGATTTGAAGTCCACTTATTTCACGGGTGTGAGGGTGAAAGTGTAATTTGAATCAATACAAAGTGGTTAGCTTTGCTTCTAATATTATTCCAACGAGACTTCGTAGATATATTCATAAACAAAAAATCTGATAATGTTAAGGCTAATAATCGCTTTTCTGGAAGCATTGATCGTTGGTAGCGTTTTTAGTTGGCAAAACAGAAAACGTGGGTTTTTGGATATAGTTCCTTTTCAATTTGTCGAAACACATTGTTTTTAATTTGGGTTGTTTTTCGGATATCCAAAAATATCCTATAAATTTGAATACGAAAGTTTTAGTGGCATCAGTTGATCTTCGTCTGTTTATTTTGTAGAGTATCTGTCGAAATTCCCATGCGCTTTGCTTCGTACCATTTTTAAAACAGTGTTCTATATCGATGAGGTTTTGCATATTCACAGTGGTTTGCGTGGGGTCATTGCTATTTCACTTTGTCTGGTCTAGTTGTCTGCTTCTGGTTAAATGTTTAACGTCCACCATGAGCAATTTCATGGACTATAAGAAGTCATCCATCCCTAATTTTTGGCCACTGGTTCCAGGGAAGGAAGAGAACCAGTGCCGAATCACAAACACAACATCTGGGCCAAACCGGGATCCAGACTTTACCCTTGTCGAACAAATTGTCAGGAACCAACGCTGAGATCACAGCACTATCATTACAGTTACTTCAGTTTGCGCCTGGTGTTTCGTAGGTAGACGAACTTTAACTTACTCGTATTTTTTCTTCCTTTCTGCTTCTGAGAATCAATTTCGATTCATTTTTTTTGTCCTGTTCATTATCATGTTTGAAAATGGAATGGATGCTGTCACTTTGCTCAAAACTTTCCTACCTGTTTATTGTCCCAAGACGTATTATTAAATGTTTTTGATTCAACCACGGAGAAGAAATTAGGTGATTTGGCGTACCATGTTAAGTGGTTTGGCGTACAATGTGAAGTGGTTGGGCGTAACCATGTGAGGTGATTTGGCGTACCATGTGAGGTGATTTGGCGTACCATGTGAGGTGATTTGGCGTACCATGTGAGGTGATTTGGCGTACCATGTGAGGTGATTTGGCGTACCATATTATGTGATCTGTCGTGAGGTACAGTGTTGTAGCTGTATCTGTTAAAATATTTATTATCGAAACACATTTCATTTGGTATTCTAATAATCTACATACAGTGAAACCTCTTCGAGCGACCACCCCTATATAACGACCACCTGCCCTACGACCGATTTTCTTAGGCACGGAATTTTAAACTGTAGACGTAATGTTAAAAAGCCCCTTATGAACGACCAAGCCAACTTCCACGAGCGACCGGTTTTACTTCCTTCTGTCCCTAAAAGAAGAATTCGACCCGCTTGGACGCAGGGGAACATGTGAAGAGGAGATAGCTGTCTGACTTTTACGTCTACACGTGTGCTCGCTGATTGCTCATTCGAGGGCAGGCGTTTGAGCATTTCATTGTCGGACAAAAGAAAGAAATTCTTGTCGTCTCGGTCCAGTGATGAATCTAGTGTTCATTCACGAATTCAAGTGGAAAATTTTCGCTTCTTACAATGTCTAAAAAACGAGGTTTTTAACAGCGTGTTGAAGTCATTAAATTGCATGAAATTGGAAAATCTGAAAGGAAGTTATCAGAAACATTTAACTGCGGTAAGACCCAAATAAATAATATTATAAAGAACAAAGTTACAATTTAAAAAAAATGGGAGGACTTCACGTATCGTGGAGTCAAGCGGATTCGCCTCGCAAAGTTTTCGGATATCAACGAAGCTGTATTGGAGCGGTTCAAAATCGCAAGGGCAAAGAACGTTCCTATCAGTGTACCTTTGATTAAGCAAAAAGCTATCGAGATATCAGATGCTCTCGGGATCAAAGGCTTTTTTGCTAGCAATGGATGGTTGAACAAATTTCGGATCCGGCATAACATCGTTTTTCGTGCATTGAGTGGTGAAGCGGCAGATGTATATTAGCAATTGTGTGAGGACTGGGTTACGAGACTCCCATTAATTACTTTTGGAAGGTTATGAAGACAAGGACATTTTCAATTTGGACGAAACAGGACTTTTTTCTGTGCTCTGCCGACGAAAAGCATGATGCAAAATTTGAAAGAATCACAAGGAGGCCAAATTGCAAAACAACACTTAACGCTGCATTTTGGGTTAGTGCTGCAGGCAAAAAGAGAAACCGTTGGTGATCTGGAAATTCTAAAGACCAAGACGTTTAAAGAAAAAACATTGCAATTATGGGTGTGATTTGGAAATCAAATTCAAAGGTGTGGATGACTCTCCCTATATTTGAAGAGTGGCTGATAAATTTTGATCAAAAGATGAGAAATCATAGAAGAAGTGTCCTGCTTATGTTAGACAACTCCACTTACCATGCACGTGAAACAAGTCTCAAAAAATGTAAAATTGTTTTTTTTACCTTCCCCCCAAACACTACTGCTAATTTACAGGCTTTGGATCACGGTGAGAGAAAATGGTTGAAAAATGAATACCGGCGTTATGCATCGCAATCGATCCTGGCTGGAATTGATGAAAGCGCAACTGCTTCGTAACTGGCCAAGATAATCACAGTTGCAGACGAATCGATATAATCTGCCTGGAGGGATGTTAGTCCAGATCTTATCAAAAAGTGTTTCATGGTTGTGAAATGACGAATTCAAAACTTGAAAACTAAACTAAGGCACTTGATACAACGAACATCAGCGATGATATATTAGTTGGACTCTCCAAGGTTGTTGTCGTCGAATGCGACCAAACATCATTGAAGTATGAGGGGAAAATTGCGTGCTTCGATGACCTAGGTAAAAAATGGGAGGCACGACTTTTGGAAAACGCCGCTGCGCAAGATAAGTAGTTTACATTAAAATTGTTCTAACATATGTACTGTACGGAGATGTTGTTTGGATTCGCAAGGTCTTACCTATTAGAAAATGTTTGTGCCTTTCAGGCGCTGATTCAGATTCTGAATAAGATGGGGTTAATGACGAAACCAAGCCAGTTATTTCAGCCCAAGAGACCTTAAAGACTATATATGAACTAATGATACATTCTGAATGTATGGCCGATGAGCATTTATCTACTTAATTTTCCCAGATAAAGCAGACAATCGAAAAATCTGTAGTTAGTGAGAAGTTCAAGAATTTGAGACAAACTGAACTTACATCTTTTTTTCAAAAAGATTGATTTATGTTTCCTTCTTAATAAATATTGGTCTTTTAAAACGATTTTTATACATAACATATTTCGTTCATGTTATGTATAAAAATCACATATCTCGTTCATGTTATGTATAAAAATCACATATCTCGTTCTTGAAGACTTTAACGAGAATACCGATACTTAGTATCAACACATCTTTAAGCGACCTCCCTTACAACGACCACTTTTTATCGGTACGGAGGGTGGTCGTTCTTGAGAAGTTTAACTGTATTTAGGTAAATGTGCACTTTAGCACATTAAATTACGTATTTGTACAACAGTTTTGAAATTTTTCAAAAAATGAGATATATATATTTTAAAGTATGCAGTAACAAATGTTAGAAAAATTTCATCTTTAAAATCTGTTTTAAACTTATTTTTGCGAAACGTACATCCAAGTACGAGGCTGTCAATAAACGCTGCGGCAGACCTAACACAACGCTGCGGCGACGAGGTCAAGCTTTGTTCCGTTGAAGCAAAGGAATGCTCCGGCGGCCAATTATGGGCAGAAGACTACAAGATGAAGCAGGTGCCTCCTGGCAGGAAAGCGTTTCATTTTGTAGTGCTAGGCTACGGAAAATAGCTCATCGCTTCTGTCTGAATTTTTCATAGGATCAAAGTTGGATTCAAAAGCAGCGTATAACTGGGGTACACGCTGAGCTCCAAACAACGCCGTCAATACCAGAAACAAAACTTTCACTTTTCCTCTTGCCATCGAACTTGCGTTGCAGCAAACACGACATCTACTTTAACGCCATCCTAGAAACAAGAAAGGCATCTGTATACTTGGTATTTCGTATCATGGAATATATATACGCGAAAGAACAACGTAATTCTCATCATGTGTTTCGAAAATCTGAGACAGAAATGAACTGTTTTCTGTAACGATCACCATAAAATGTAACTCTTTCCCGACAAGGATGGTACCTTATCCCTCTTGTAGCCTTCCGCCAGTGAATTGGCCACTGGAGCGAGACACACGAAGACTTTCGTTCCAGCATAGCCATGCTTGACGCCGTCGCTGATGCATTTTGTTAATACTGCCAAAAATATGTTCAAATTGTTGTACTTGGAAGTCAGGTTTACGGTAGAAATATTTAAACTGCATTTTAAAGATGAAATTATTTTAGCATTAGCTATTTATTTGCATAATGTAAAATATGCATATCACATTTTTCGAAACTTTTAGACAAATAATTTAGAACGCTAAAGAACACATTTATTCATATTCATTTCCGTATAGATCTACTTCAAGCGATAATTTTGAAGGTTTAGGGACTGAATATAAATTTCAGTATTGTATTCGTAAAAAAATAAATTAATAAATTATTTAAAATGTAGACAGCTGTTAATTTCAATTTGCAAAATTTTCGCATTTAGATAGGCTTAGCAACAAAAAATGGTGTATGTGTTTGCAACTAGGAAATAAGTGTCACGAAACTGAAGTGGTGAAGCTTTTCCACTGAATATCACGCATGCCGAATTGTTTCATCAAAACATTAGATCGCAGTCTGTCCATATGAGGATCACCTTCCTTTATCTGAAGCGCGGAACGATGATAGTTTTATTTTCTTCAAAACAGAACTCACTGCACTTTATAGATAGATTATCTTGTTTTACAGATCAAAAGATTTGTGCATTAGTACATGATTTTAGGGGCAAATCTTTGTAGTTAATACAAGGATGTTGTTTGAGTTTTCCAAAGCCTCAAAGTGAATTACTCATGATATGCTGTGCTGTAAAAGTCAGCAGGTTGAGACTTATATGCTTTTTGCTTTACGTCGTTTTTGCATGTCTTGTTTCTTTCCCGATGCGGTTTCTTACCTGTGAGCGAGTTTGCATGTGCTGTAAGGGAGTTTGTATGTTCATACTGAGAGGTTTCTTAACTGAATCATATTCGACTATTCGTATTTCCATTTCTTTTTTTTTACATGTTAATGTTTTTTGGCTAATTTCAAAGTAGCATGAGATTATATTGTATGACGAATCGCATAACCTTTTTTTTTTTTTCTGTGTTATTCAATAATTCAGAGTTTCCAGGAAACAGATTTTGGAAATTTTCCTGTCCCTTCATTATAAAAAACATGAATTTACTTGGGTCACGGAGCCAAGATAAAAGCCTGTTTGTTTCAGATATTTGTCTTTTTATTTGTGTAGGAGGACCACTAATTTTAGAATTTTCATTTTATGCACAATGCTCGTTTTCGCTTTTTTGTGTACATTTTGGAGGATCTCACAGGCACACATATTGTACCTGTTGTTGGAACGAAGTTGTCCTGAAAATCTTATATTTTATTTCCGTAACTTAATTAGTCCGCTGAAAGTCATATTTACATAATCAATTTCAACTCCACGAAGAGTTTTTAGCTAATCAAGAAGTAACTTTTAATGTCTAACAAATACTGCATAAAACATTAAAAACGTTGGACAATAGCGAACTTATGCAAGAAGTTTATTAATATTTTATTTTCTGAAGATATTGCTGAATGTAAAATTGAAATTGAAAGTTTGGTTTCAAATAATAAACATAGCTCAAAAGTATATCACTGCCTGATTACCTTTAATACGAGTTTGAATTCCGTTCACAGCAGAAGTAACTCCAGATGTACAACAAACATTTTCTATTTTACGTAACATTGTGTTATCTCAATAAAGAAGTTTCTAACTTTTTTTCATTTTTATTAAGAGGGACCTCATTTCATCCGTAGTCTAGCCCCATGTACCTTGCAAAAAATATTTATTTTGAGAATAAGGGTAATGCCTCTATCTCTTCATGTCTCAAGTTATTATGAAAAGCGCTTTACACAGTATGGAAGCGGTGCTTCGTTTTCTCTCTTCAACTGAAACTAAAGTTCATCTTTTAGTTAGCTGCTGTCCAGTACAGATAAAAATATAAGCCTGGAGAACTGAAAACAAAATGATTGACGCAAAGGATTACGATATTACTATTCTCGAAACAGCAGACATAGTCGTAACAAATTATTTTAAGATTTTATGTACTCACAACAGAAATTGTTATTTGTGAGCAATGCTTTCGTGGTTTAACTTTCATCCTGTCACGTTTTGCGGAAATTAGATGAGCAATGGTGCTTTGTGGAATTTTAACCCACGATTCACGTAAAAAGCCAGCATGTGTGTTTTGTTGGGTTCATGTGGCAGCGTTGTAATTTTTCATTCAATATGATCCACACCTGGTTAATTGGGTCCATATCTGAGCTCTGGATTGGCCACGATAGTTTGTGTGTAGTGATTTGTTCATGCCATTTTTGATACTTGTTACCCTCTGACATGGAGCGCCATCCACCATGACCAAGTAAGTACTCTTTGACATTTAACCACTGGATAATATTGGTAGCAGGCCCCTCTAAAGGATGGTTATCTATCTTTGTGCATTAATGTGTCCTTCACATTCTGTGAGGGCTGAACGGGCAGTCATCCATATGACTCTCCATATCATGACTAAAAGACCGTCATGTTACACAGTTGGCCGTAAGTGTTTCAAACTAATTTCCTGTCTGAGCAATCACCACACCCATACACCGACTCTCTCTGAAAATTGTGCAAATTGGGGCTCATCAGAGAATATGACAGTGTGCCAAAATCCTTGGGGTCTCTAAAGAATGTCTGTCGCACATGTCAATCTAAGACAAATACTTTATTCTCGTAAACGTTTTATGTCGAGTAGGTCTTCCATGATAGGCAAGTTGGTTAACGTAGCGCTGCGCAGATCTGGGACTCGCTTGCAGATGTTCTCCATTCTTAGAGGCTTTGTTACCAGGATTGGTTTCCACAGAACGTTTGACAGCTCGAAGAGACCTCTGGGATGGCTCAGTGCGACCCGCATGTGACGCTGGCACTTTCTTGACCGGCCTTAATGAATTTTACTAGCTCTCGATTAATCGTGGCAAGACAAATTTGCAGGTTTTCAGCAATCTGATGCTGACTGACTCCGATATATGATTGCCCGCGTTCCGCCCTCTCTGAAAGTTGCTTAGTTTCTTGGCTCGAGGTATGTTCGTTTGGTGTCACCTAGTCACTGACTTTGATCTGGAAAACATATTAAAAGGAAATCCAGCATGCAATGAAATATAGAACCAACTACATAGCAAAAGTGACATTACGACAGGTGTATAATTACTTATGGCATGTCTATGTACATGGCTTAGTGCGTCGGTAACACTTCCGTAAAGGAGGCGGAAACGAACGGATAAATCGGTTATAAGTAAAACATACGGCTTTCAGAATTTTATTATAATTTAAGATTCAGTCTAGATTTTAGAAAATTAATTTATCATACATCTGGATAATTTCAAGATTTTCATCACGCTCATAAATCATAAGTCCTGTAAAAAAGCTTTCATTTATCCCAATGTTTGAGGAAAGACAACCGCAAGTTGACTGAAAATATCACATTTCAAAATTGATGAAATCAATTAGTATTTCAAATTAGTTTTACAAAAATAAAATTTAATATCAAAATTTCACTTTTGCTTTGTTTCAGTGACTCACATAAATTTGAAAATATCTTTTACAATAAAATGTTCTCTTGAAACTGAGAAAAGGATTTCTAATAATGGAATTGAAAATATCCTTTGCTTTAATATGGTAAATGTGGATGAGCTTAGTTGTTGTTCGACATTTATACCCATTAACTTACATTAATCTCAGAAAAGAGGAAACCATGAGAACCTCAAACTTCCTGCCAGAAAAATATAAAAGGTAAATCACCTATATGTTTCTGTTAGCCATTCTATTTATAATCACAGCTCTTAGGTGCAGTTAGTAGAAAAATTCCTCCGGGAGATTCTTCTTACTCCTGAGAAAAAAATGAATGGTGAATCACCTATATTTTTTCGATAGCCATTTGATTTGCATTCAGAATATTTAAGCGTAGTTAGTAGAAACATACCTCTAGAGATTCACACGTACACAAGATCAAGCATATTTATAACATTAACAGATTGATCAGCAAACGGTACCACAAAACTTCTTACATCTGAAAATCCATCCAAGACTGGGATTTGGTTCAAATGACGGTGATATAAAAATGTTACCATCATGTAGTAGCTTTCTCCCTTCCCTGGAATCAGCTGCCCTGAATTAGGGTGGGGCCACTGCTTTTAGGGATTTTCAATATATCTACTGTTGTCCATGTGTATCACAATAAATAGGAATTCTTGTAGAAAATATTCTCACCCCTCAGAGTAAAATATAACAAATCCTCGCAATAAAAATTGTAGACATCTCATTAGAAAATCAGGCATTATCTCTAGAAATATAAAAAAATCTTAGTACAAAGACTTTAAGAACTTCAGGACTGAAACGAACATCATTATTATGTGTCATACTTGCTCAGTCATCTTACGTCCTCCCGGGCAATTTACGTATTCTCCTGGAGATGAGTAAATTTCTTTTACTAACACTAAAGCCATTCTTAATATGAGAGAAGAAAATATCTATGGATTGGATTTTAAAATTTTCGTTTTAAAAGCATAGTTTTTGTAACACATTCCCCAAGAATCATATCTGTGTCCCAGACGTAATAATATTCAGTTTTAAAAATATTTGCCCTAAATGTACGTGAGCTTCCTTCATTCACATTTTTAACTCTATATTAGGCATAGTCATACGTATCTATTTTGATAGAGTATTTACTTTCATGATATATATTGTTTGCATTAAAATATATGCAAATTAAATAACATATTTTGTTATCACTGTTTTCAAGGTAATGGTTGTGAGATTTAACAGAAAAATAAGCCTCAAATAGGTTCACTAATTAAGCTGTATATCTCCAGACAAATGACTATCAAAGGCATGATCGTATATTTGTCTTAATGTAGGGAAAGAAAGGGGTAGAACGCTTTGACAATCTGTTGCCAAGATTCATGGAGTCTATCCCATATATACAGGGATTCACATTCTGAAAACTTTCAATTACGGTATGAGACTTAAATCATCTCACTCATAATCATTCGCCATGACCTCCGACCTATCGCATTTAACCGTGCTGGAGTGCACTCCAAACACATAAATTTCCAGGATCGATCCAAGAATGTTTGCATCGGAATGACGAAAGTTTTTTTCTACAAAGCTTGAAGAGCATAAAATTGACGTCAAATACGGCAGGCTCACGACAGCAATGTCTGGGGAAGCATCAAGTAAAGAAGCTAGCTCACTCTTGTGCGATATCTAGGTTGTTGTTCCTTAAACCACCGCAAGAGAAATCCTAGTAAGGGAGACCATAGAGATTCTCTCACAAGGAGGTATGCATCTATCTTATGTTGATAGATCTACCATGTGCGTGAACCGCCCTGTTAGGGTAAAACAAGTCATCACTAAAACAAAGTATTACTTTATCTGACGAACAACGCGAGGTATCTATCTAATGTTTTTTTACGTGACCAATGTTTATTTCAGTTAAACATCCTGTTGTGGTTTTGATTTCCATATTTCAGTGTATGTGTATCTAGTGCGTTGAAAAAGGCACCAGTTGATGAGTTAAAGCTTGACAGATATTGTATGATAAGGTTCCTCTTTTGAAAACCGAGTTATCTATACAATTCTTCGAATTTTTTGTCTCTATTAACACTGCTTCTTCCACTGCATTCTTTTGACTGCAGGTTCAAAAGGGACACATTCACTGCGGATTCTCATATTGCATGGCGACAGCTTTCATTATCAGTTCAGCTATTATTCGGAAAAAATCGAAAGCCCTTAAGATACGTATCTTAGAATGTTATTAATACTACGTATAAGAACATAACATTTTAAAACATCGTAAAATGCAGATTTTTTTTTATGGGAGAATGAATTATTTTTAACATGAAGATACCATGTTCCTCTTCAGATTACTGATAATCCAGATTCCGTTTGTATCCGATTATAATCTTGTTGATTATTGGCTTTAGCATTGAGGGAGTTATACAGTTTTTTACTTTTTACCCAAAAACATCGTATGTACATATTTCCAGGAACTGGAATTTAATTTCTTTACACTGTAAGAGTGAACGACTTAATTCACGTCTAGGAGCTGCAAGCAATGTGCAAGTACAAAATTGTGTGAAAGTGTAAAGCGAGCAATGCCTCGTTCAACTGAGTGGAAATCTACAGTTACGACGAATTCAGAAATTGAATCTATGTATGACATGTACAAAATCCATAATAGCTGATTTGGCTAAGTGTGTTTGTTCTTTTTCCCACATTTAGAAGTATTCGCTTTGAGTAATATTCATGTCGTTCTGACAGAATGCTACCAGAGAAATAGCCTAGCTTAAAGTGTGCTTCTACATTGCGTTTTCAATGGACGTATTGATGTGAAGAACATATTGAATTCTGGGAAATAGGAAAATATAGTGGACATTGTATTTGTAACTTCTGTCTCATCATTTACTCTGACGATTATTTTCTTAAGTGTATAACTAAAAAAATCACGTTTAGTTAACGTTGCAGCTATTACAAACAAGCAACGAACGAATCTTAAAAATATAGCCTAGGGTACAGCGAAATAAATCAAGAAGTGGAAGTTAAGTTCAAGTAAAAGTTAAACCACACAACATTATTTCTAAAACCAGTAATGCCGTATTATTACATGAACTAAAATGCACCTGAAGACGTAGTAAGGGCAGGTGTTTTGTTTTACAAGCTGACAATTCTCGATTGAAAGGTAACTAGCGAAATCTTGTGAAGAAAACTATCGCCAACAACCGCGTATACGATCTAACAAATCACAAAAACATTGCTTCCAAATGACAATATGTGGTGTGTCCATAAAATCTTAATATATTTTTTAAACCATGAAAGCATTGCTCACAAATAACATTACCTGTTGTGTATACATAAAATCTGAATGTTATTTGTTACGACTGCTTCTGCTGGATGGATAATAGTAATATCGCAATCCATTGCTTGACTTAATTTTTTTCAGTTCCCTGGGCTTATATTTCACCTGTCTGGATAACAGCTTACTGAAAGATACTTTTGTTTCAGTAGAGAAGACAAAAAGAAACATCGCTTCCATACTGTGTAAAACTGTTTTCATAATAACTTGAAACCTGAAGAGATAGAGACATTTTCTTTGCTCTCAAAGTAACTACTTTTTGTAAGGTACATGGGGCTACTCTGCGGATGAAATGAGGTCCCTCTTCATAAAAATGGAATGAAGTTAGAAACTTCTTCGTTGAAATAACACAATGTTACGTTAAAATAGAAAATATTTGTTGTACATTCGGAGTTATTTCTGCTGTGAAGGAATTCAAAATACTATTAAAGGTAATCAGGTAGTGATGTACTTTTGAGCTGTGAGTATATTTAAAACTAAACTTTCAATATCAATTTTACATTCACTTTTATCTTCATAAAATAAAATATTTATAAAATTCTTGAATTTGATTTGTAAATGATATGTGTAGTCTTTTCTTTATGCAGTAGAATAAAGAACAGCTAATTCTTAATTATATTAACTAAAAACTATTAGTGAAGTTGGATATGACTATGTGAATAAAACTTCCAGCGTACTAAAAATATCCGTGAATACATCCATTTCTCATCCAAAGAGAAACTTTTTTTAACTTTCGTGTCTTGGCAAGGTTGGTTTGCAAAACGTAGATATTAGTGGAAGAATAATATTACGATGAGTGAAATGCTTGCTTTCGGAGCAATTATATAATTTTTTTGGATTTAATATTTGGAATGAAATTTAGATTTCTTTGCGGATAAAATTTATACCATTATATTCCTGGAAGAACGTGTCGTTTCTATAAAACTTTCTTTAATTTTTATAACAAAGGAAGTGCTGTAGGGATATAAAGCCTCTAAAAAGTGTTAGCTTCTTTAAAACACATAACCATTTACTTGAGGTGTAGCTACCACAGCGCGTGGAGGTGTAATTGCATTAACGCCTTTATACTTGAGGAACCCATTGCCGCCAAACGATAAGCTACGGTAAAGACAAAAGTTATGATGATAATGTGAGATTAAAACCATACCATTCTGTCTGATTTCAGAATGACTACTGTGTGACATTCTCAAAGGTGAAACACAAATTGCACCCCATAATATATCAATGGAACGCAGTGGTAATAAACTTTTCGTGCATCATTGGACTTATCGATGACTAGATAATCGTCTTGTTGAATCAGTTATTTGTACTCATTGTTACGGAAATAATGCTGTACATGTTTCACCAGGTCAACATGTGACATCTCCCGAAATCATAAAACATGTATAGCCCTAGAGCAGGGATCGGACTCGTGTCTCCCGATAACCGTTCAAGCATGCTATGTAGCCCACTCTCCAAGACAACGCATTTCAAGAATCTGAATAACTAAATTTTCGGCAGTCAGATCATGCGATAGGTAATTCAATTATATTAGGAGAATCTCAGATATATGAATGCATTACCGAAATATTCTAATCAAAGCAAGATTATTGATAGTGCAACGGAAATATCACGATTGCTTTTACTATTCAATTTGTAACATCTTCTTACATTTGAAGGTTTTTCACATGCATTCACCCTCCTCCTGGCTATGATGTGCCAGATATGTTCGGACGGGTTAAATTGCATAACGATAATTTGCCCATTCGTCCTCTGGTGTCAGGCTATGTTAGACCCAACAGACCCTTAGAAAAAGCCTTGGCCCAATATCTAGCCACTTATACTGCGGATTCACTTTATTCTATTAAAAGTTCCACAAAGGCTATAGAAAGACTGCGATCGCTTCAGCCACAATCGCAGCTTTTCATTTTGGCATCGCTTGATGTGGTCTTATTGTACCCTAATGTACCTGTTGAGGCCATACATCAGATTATTGAGGCAAAACTTGCTGATTCCCATATCCCGAGTACAGAAATTAATGCTATTATGAACGCACTTCGTCTTGTTAAGAAGCGTTCATATTTCAAATTAAAAAGACGGCATTTATCAACAGTTGGAACGCTCCCCAATGGGTTCCTCCTGTCTGCAGTTCTAGCTGACATTTTGTTACAGCACATTGAAAATCAGGTCCTTAGTTCTTTCCCTCACTGTCCGTTGCTTTTTTAAGGTACGGTGACGACATCCTGCTTGCATGGCCTCACAACCGGGATGATTTATACTTATTCGCCAACGAACTGTCATCCATGTCCCCAACTATCAGGTTCACGAAAGAATTTGGAAGCTAATAACTGCTTTGTCTTACTTCGATATTCTAATTCGTAAGGAATTAGTGGTAATTAATTGCATTACCACTCGTGTATATAGAAAACCCTGCCATACACCTGTTTTAATACCTTATAATTCATCACACCCTAAAAAACATAAGTTGACAGCATTATTCTATTTGTTTAGAAGAGCTCACTCACATTCATCAACTACTGAGTCATTTCAGCAAGAAGTTAACTACATTTTTGGTTTAGCTGAGCAATATGTGTTCCCGAAATATCTGATTAGGCAAGTGATTGGCAAGGTCGAATATGCCCTACATACTTCCCTGTTAAGAAACTCCAACTGCAATTCCATATATGTTGGCTCTATGCAAAATAATCCACATTTAACGAGAAACTTAACACAACTGTGTAAACCATATGGCTTGAAATTCGGTTCACGAGCACGAAACTTATTTTCAGTAGTTCGTAAGGATCCTGAACAGAACAGCAAAATGGGACAGTGGGGTATTTACAATATCCCGCAGGTTGAGGCAACTACAGGACAAGCAGCCTCTAATTATGTGGGTTCCACAAACGTAATATTGAATTACGAATTAAAGAACGTAAATACAATATTAAAACATGCATGTACTGTACATCCCTAGCCAAATCTGTTATACAAGATGATCTTATTCCCGACTGGAGTAATGTAAGAATAATTAATACTCCTAGTAAACCTGGTGACCTTTTAGTTGCAGAAAGTGTATATATAGAGGTTTCCGGTGAGCAATGTTGTAATGAACATGTCTCCTATGAGTTACATAACGTTTGGAAATCCCTTATTAAAACAGTAAATCATAAATTGTAATATAAACTTAAAATTGAATATTCACCCCACCCTACACCTTTTATTTCTATAATATATATTTCCATGATTTCTCCACAGACCATTGGGCCAACATTATACGCAACATTTTGGCGTATGTATATTACTATTGGCTAATAACTTACCATGCTTCCCACAATGAAATGACCTATATTATATATAGATTAAATGTGTCTCTATTTATTACATCTGAAGAAGAGGCAGCCGCTGCCTCGAAAGTGCTCATGGTTTTTAATTGTACATATTTCTCACCTCTTAATCCTTGAATCGTGCTAAAGACGGAAAACTTTCATCGTTTCGATTCGGATTCGATGTTACAGATTTGACTAGGGTGTCAGTGATAATGTTCATTGAATGTCCTGATCTTGTGTTGCTTTCGATGTCCGTAGCATTGAAAAGCTAGATTCGTTTTTGTGCAGTGCTCTAGTCCGTTATATTGCATTATATCAACGGTACAAAAATCCTAGTGCTGCTCGTTTAAACTGTATTTAACCTAATATCGTTGGAGTAACCAACTAGCCGTTTATTAACCTCAATCATTTGCTTATTTGATAACAAAGTGTACACCATGCCCGATAAAAGTCATCAACCTCGTGTTTTCCACGTCTTTTCAGTAGGCAGTGAACTTTGTCTAAGGTTTTGTTTAGGAAAGAAACCCAAGCTCATGTGTTGTTCAAAACGAGAACTATGTATAAACTCATTCTTAATACTTGAACCACGGAAATACTCTGATTCTCCGCGAGTATTGACGGGCCACACGAAAGATGGTTGCGCTCATAAGTTTCCCTTTCGTAAACTCCGATAAATCCTTGGTTTCGTTTATTATGTTTGTAACTCAGTTCACAACTGAACAGCGAACCTGTCATAAATGCATTTCCTCGATATGTCTCGAGCGGTCTTTGTTCCGGCTTTCTCGTTATTATTCTGGTTTCCTGGATTTGTCTTAAAAGCTTGGAGACCATTTACATTGACCCATTCAATCATTTTGCTACTTCCATTTCCGATTGCCCTGCTTCCAAAAGGAAAAATGTTCTCCATCGAAAAGAGCCTTTTGATCGATGGTGGGGAGCCATTACACCACTGGTAATACAAATAAAGCTTAAATTGCACCACCCCATCCACACAAACGCTCAGAAGTGTCGCGTTTCTTTCAGCTTGTTGACGTACGTTCGTCATTTGAATTTGTTTTCAAACCAGGTGCACAATGTTACAGGGATACGTAGACTTTCTGTTTCTACATGTCTCTGAAAACTTTACAGGTTCGATCATATCGTTCTGGACATATCGTCAAATGTATATTTGCTTGATTTTAAATTTTTAGACACTAGTTTATTTGGTTTAATAGCCCTCAACTGACTACAATTTGCA